>JADRCC010318899.1:0-15173 GCA_019843855.1 Hylomyscus alleni | reverse complement strand
AGGAGGGAGATGAGGGCTGGGGGTGGGAGGGGGAGGGAAAGAGAGAATATTAAGCAGACAATGATGGCAATAAAAGAGATGAGAACAGGCATCATTAATAGTGGTGGGAGGGAGGGTGGGTGGGGCGGCAGCAAGAAGACTCTGTGGGTAAAGGCATTTGCTGCCAAACCAGACAACCTGAGGTTGGCGCATGGAACACACATGTGGAAAGAGAGAAGAGGCTCTATCAAGCTGTCTGCTGACCTAGCCCTGACTTCCTGCATGAATAAATGCCAACAAAACACCCAAATCTTTAAAGAAATTGAATAAATAATACATTCTCACCAAGAAAATTTCAGACCCAGAGGGCTTCACTGGTGGTGTGTGGGCTTAGGCCTTTAATCCCAGCACTTGGGAGGTAGAGGTAAGGGGGTCTCTAAGTTCAAGACCAGCCAGAGCGAGTTCCAGGACAACCAGGGCTACATAGAGAAATTGTCTTGAAAAACTAACCAACCAAATAAACACAATTCTCTACAAGCCCTTCAAGGAAAGGCTATTTCTGAATTCAGTCTTGAAAACAAAATCAAGAGATAACAACAACAACAACAAAAACCATGAACTGTTAGCCCTTATGCACAGAGTTACAACAAACAAAAACAAATTTAGTGACATAAAATTAAAACCAAGTGGCATTTATCTCAAGAATACCAAGCTGATTTAGTATCTGAAAATAAAAATAGCCAAGTTCCCACATTAAAAAGATAAAGCAAAACCACAAAATCATCAAACTATGAAGAAAAACATTTGAGGAAATTCACCCATTATTTCTGGTTGTGAAAACCCACCAAACTAAAAACACAAAGAAACGTCACAACTTGATAAAAGGCATCTTTGAAGAACCTACTAGTATCAGATCTCATGAGGGAAGCCTTCCTCCTAATGCCTGGATAAAGATGATTCTTGATGCCTCTAAGAAACATTAAAGGCTTTAACAAATGCAACAAGGCCAAGCAAAGCAAAAGTCGTTCAGATAACTTGACCGCTCATACAGAAGCCCCAAAGGTGCTGTGGTAGGAGATAACACCAAAACTGGAAAACAAGAATGACACATAGTCAGTAAGTGTTCCATACTGTAGGGAACCAAAAGTGCACATAGCTCAGTGGTGGAGTGCAGGCTCATATGGAAGAAGGCATACTAAAAACCATCCCCAGCACATATGTACATATGCATGCACATACATACATACATACATACATACATACATACATACATACATACACACATATTGGTCAGGTGTGGTGACACATGCCTATAGTCCTAGCACCTGGAAGGCAGAGGCAAGGAAATCTCTGTGACTTCCAGGCTGGTCTAACTTACATAACGAGGTCCAAGCCAGCCAAGGCTACACAGTGAGACCCTGTCTCAAAACTAAAACAAAACAAAAACAATCAATCAAACAAATATCAACAACTACAACCACAAAAAGTATCTAATTAATATGAAGTTTAGCAAGACCATTACATATAAGTGCAATATACACAATCAACTACAGGCCTGGCTCAGTTGGTAAACTTCTTCAACACTCTCACTGGATTCCCAGCACTCATGTAAGAACCACTTAAAAAGACTGAGGTAGCCGGGCAGTGGTGGCGCACGTCTTTAATCCCAGCACTTGGGAGGCAGAAGAGGCCAACCTAGTTTACAGAGTGAGTTCCTGGACAGCCAGAGCTACACAGAGAAACCCTGTCTCGAAAAACCAAAACAACAACAACAACAACAAAAATATTGAAGTAGAGGAGTGGAAAAGGAAACACAGTAATGTGTTTATAATCCCAGCACTGGGGAGCAGACACAGAGCGCACTGGCCAGTCAGCCTACCCAAATTAGTAGGCTCGAAGTTCCCACATTCAGTGAGTGATTTCATCTCAAAAACAGATATGCGTATGTATGTATGTATGTATGTATGTATGTGTATGTATGTGTTTGTATATACATAAGTGATACATATCCAAAGAGCATTTTTTTTTTTTTTTGGTTTTTCAAGACGGGGCTTCTCTGTGTAGCCCTGGCTGTCCTGGAACTCACTCTGTAGACCAGGCTAGCCTCGAACTCAGAAATCCGCCTGCCTCTGTCTCCCAAGTGCTGGGATTAAAGGCGTGCGCCACCACCACCCGGCCCACAAAGAGCATTTTAAAACTATAAAAATTCAACCTATAAACTAATAGTTCTATTTCCCTCACACATACAGTTTCTCTAAAGAAGACTTTACCCGAACAAGCGCTGATGAGTGTTCTGAAACATAGTGACGCTACAGTGAACTAGTCACCACACTGGCATGTCCAAGTCCTCACTGTTAACACTTGTTCATAAAGTTATCATTATTACCACATCACCACAGGTCAGGTTTCTATAAATAGAATACATATATCAAAGAATCCAAGATGTTACCTGTCTTAGTCAGGGTTTCTATTCCTGCACAAACATCATGACCAAGAAGCAAGTTGGAGAGGAAAGGGTTTATTGAGCTTACACTTCCACACTGCTGTTAATCACCCAAGAAAGTCAGGACTAGAACTCAAGCAGGTCAGAAAGCAGGAGCTGATGCAGAGACCATAGAGAGATGTTCCGTAATTACTGGCTTGCTCAGCCTGCTCTCTTATAGAACCCAAGACTTCAGCCCAGGGATGGCACCACCCACAAGGGGCCCTACCACCTTGATCACTAATTGAGAAAATGTCCCACAGCTGGATCTCATGGAGGCACTTCCCCAACTGAAGCTCCCTTCTCTGTGATAACTCCAGCCTGTGTCAAGTTGACACACAAAACCAGCCAGTACATTACCTAAACACTAACTCAGTTCCATCATTAAATCTTGATTCGCTTTGGCTTGGTTTTGCTGCTGAGCCTCACTAGGGACCCTGAGTAGCTATGCACTTCCTATGCAAACTTCCGCTAATCTTTCTACCTTTGTTTCCCAGGCGCTGCGATCACACGCACAAATACCACGCCCATCTTGATCTACATTTAAAAGCACTTCGTGCAAAGCTTAGTACTTGTTCCTTACCCAAAGGTATTTTGTTTAGGCACTGCTGGGGACTGAACCTCGTGTACTCTCTCCAAGGGCTCTATCCCTAGGATCCCAGAGCTGAAGTGATAACTGGCAAGTATGAACGAAGCATTTCAATTTGAGATAATAACTAAAAGTGCATTCTACAACTAAGAAATCCTGCAGCAAAGGTTAACACTGTCTTATCAAGACACAAAGTCCACTCCTGCAATTCAGCCTTTGACTATCAGCCGGTCTTAGTTCATTCTAAGTTATAGATAATAGATAAAATAAAAGCAGCTGACTCTTCTGTATAGCATACAACAAATAACACTTTATCTTCTGTATGTACTGTTTACACAATTAAGACATACTGAGCACAGTGGCTGTGTTAAATTGGTTTCTCTTTTGATCAGATTAGTTTAAATCCTGCTAACTAAAGAGTTCAGTGACCTAACAGGAAGGAGTCAGGCCTCACTAGGCAGCCCAAGATGATCTCCAAGTTGAGGATTGCTAGTGAGCACCACCATATTCAGCTTGAGTCCAATATATTTTCTATAATGCATTTATTTATTTGTTGGGGGGGTACATACACCTGTGTGTGCAGAGATGCCCTGCTCTATCACAGAGATGCCCTGCTCCATCACAGAGATGCCCTGCTCCATCACAGAGATGCCCTGCTCCATCACAGAGATGCCCTGCTCCATCACAGAGATGCCCTGCTCCATCACAGAGATGCCCTGCTCCATCACAGAGATGCCCTGCTCCATCACAGAGATGCCCTGCTCCATCACAGAGATGCCTCGCTCTATCAGAGACAGCCTGTTCTATTGCAGAGATGCCCTGCTCTATCGCAGAGATGCCCTGCTCTATCACAGAGATGCCCTGCTCTATCACAGAGATGCCTCGCTCTATCAGAGACAGCCTGTTCTATTGCAGAGATGCCCTGCTCTATCACAGAGATGCCCTGCTCCATCACAGAGATGCCCTGCTCCATCACAGAGATGCCCTGCTCCATCACAGAGATGCCTCGCTCTATCAGAGACAGCCTGTTCTATTGCAGAGATGCCCTGCTCCATCATAGAGATGCCCTGCTCTATCACTTCCTATCTTGCCCCTTTAAGACAGTCTCTCACTAAACAGGGTCTAAGATGGTGGCCAGTGAGCCAATCCTGTCTCCACTCCCAACAGTGTAGTTCTGAGGTTATAAGTGCCTTCCACCAGGTGTGACAAAGATCTGAACTCCAGACTTGTGCAGCAAGCACCTTTACCTGTAAGAGTCATTTCTCTAACCTCTGGAATGATATATTTCTATGTCTGTCTGTCTGTCTAGTCTATCTTTGTGAAATGAAAAAAAAAAGGTTAAAATAAATCTAACTTCTTGAAGTCTGTTTTTTTCTTTTTAAAGATAATTTAATTCTAAACTGAGGGTAGGGTTTTGTTAACATCATTGTTATCTAAATTATTCATAAAACTCAAAACAGATATAATGTTTTTTGAGACAGAATCTCCTTTAACCCACTATATAACCAAGGATAGCCTTGAATACCTGATTCTTAGCCACCCAAATGCTAGAATCATAGGTATTCAACACTTTATACAACTATATAGATGTTCTTTTTAAAAATGTTGTTGAGACAAGGTTACGGTGTATAGTCCAAGGTGGCCTCTGATCTGTGATTCTCCTGCCTAACTGTGCTAGTACAGACAAGCCACCACACTGGGCTTGAGTTCAACTTACTTTCTATGACATTCTTATATACTTCCTTGATGAAATGAAAAAAGCTTAAAATAAACACCAACTTTAAATCTGCTGTTCTGCAATTAATATCAGCAGAGCTACCCTTTAATCATCGAATCTTTAGTGTATCTTTTTCTTTTTTTCATTGGAGAAATGTCTATTTAAGAGCTGTGGTGGGCTGGTAAATCATGATGTACACCTTTAGTTCCAGCACTTGGAAGGCAGAGGCAGGTGATCTCTGAGTTCCAGGACAGCCTGGTCTACAGAGCAGAGAAACCCTGCCTTGGAGTGGGATTGTAGTGGTTTGATAAGAATGGCCCCCATAGACTTGTACATCTGGGAAGAGGTGTGTCACCGGGGGTGGGCTTTGAGGTTCCAAAGCCCACACCATTCCTATCTTTCTGCTTCCTACTTGAGGATAAGAATGTGAGTTCCCAGCAATACGCCTGCCTGCCTGCTGCCTGCCTGCCTGCTGCCTGCCTGCCTGCCTGCCTGCCTGCCTGCCTGCCGAATGCTCCCAGCAATGATGGTCATGGACTCACTCTGAAACTGTAAACTGCCAATAAACTCTTTCTTCTACAAGTTGCTGTGGTCATGGGTCTTATTTCAGCAATAAAAAAGTAACTAAGACATTTTCCCATTCTCTAACTTAACTGTTTCTCCACTGTTGGGATAATGTTTTTTGTTTGTTTCTATTTTTTATTTTAAACTCAATAGTTGCATGCTGTTCTAATACAACTTTCTGAGACAGAGGTAGCATTTCTCTGCAGGCCAGTCCAAATCACATGCTATAAGTCATTCCTAGCAGCCTAGCTCAGCATTTAAAGTAAGCTCTATTCCTTGCAACTGTACTGTGATAGAATATGAAGAGCCCTTTACATTTTTTGTTATTTACTTGTGTGTGTGTGCTCGCAAGAGAGAGAAAGAAAGAGTGAGAAACAGAGAGAGACAGCAGGAGAGTGAGAGGAAGACAGCAAGCACCCCTCCATATTCAGGCACACAAGTGTCACAGCATTCATGGAGAGGACAGAGGACAACTTAGGAATCCTGGGATGAAGCTCATGTCAGAGGCAAGCACCTTTACCCACTGAGTCATCTCACTGATTCCACATAAGCCCTTTGGACCTCTGAATTCTTAGAGCGGGTCCATACAAGATGCTGGTTCAAAACGAAGTAAAGCAAAGTTCATGTTGTGTCCTTGCAGGACCTGGGGAGACTTAAGAGATGTCTCTATCCCTTTCACATCAAATGGCTGCACTTCCGAATTCTTCAAAAGCATGCCATGTTTTCTTTCAGTAAGCTCGGAAACAACTTTTCTAACCCAGGACTTACAATTAGTGTAAAGCAGTGGTTTACAACCTTCTTAATGCTGCAACCCTTTAACACATACAGTTCCTCACATTGTGGTGACCCCCAACCATAAAATTATTTTTGTTACTACTTTATAACTGTAATTTTGCCACAGCTAGGAGTCATATTGTAAACATTTGATATGCAGGATATCTAACATGATGTCATATTGTAAACATTTGATATGCAGGATATCTAACATGATGTCATATTGTAACATTTGATATGCAGGATATCTAACATGATGTCATATTGTAAACATTTGATATGCAGGATATCTAACATGAGACCCCAAAGGGGTCATGGCCGTGGGTTGAGAACCACTGCTATAATAGTCTCCAAAAATCTGTAAATTCTTGATACTATTTAGTAGCTTTAGTAATTTTCCTGTCCTTTATGCCAGGAAGAGAAGCATGATGTCCGGACAAGGGCACCAGATTCCTTGTGTTGGTTCCTGGAAGTTTAACTTCAATGTACAAGTGACAAAACCATCTGCATATCTGGGCACTCAACACCTTCGTGTTAGATGGGGTAGGGAAAGAACAAGAGTAACTTAACAGAACAACCCTGCAGCTAAGACAGTGTGCACAGGAGGCCTCATTTCACAGTAAGACTGACCCCCTACTTCATCTCTACCTAGTTATTCAGAGGGTTCTCTGCTTTACAGTTTGCACCCTTGCATCTCCCAAGTGACACGTCACACAATAAATATAAAAATAGTGACAAATGGGCACAGTTAAATTCATTTTATAAATTAGACAACAAGGAGCAAAAAAATATAATTCAAACAACAGATTCTACTTGAAATTAGCATGCAAGAATTCAAATTCAGGAATCAAACATTTTTCCCACATGCATTTCGCATGTATTTAGATAGATTTAGTTATCGAGGTAGAATAAGGGTAAACTATTTAATAAATAAAACCATTTCAACACACATATTACAATAATGACAACTTCCTTTGGGCAAAGTGGCTGACATATGCCTACAGGTCAGTACTTGGGATGTAGAAGTCAGGGATTGTGAGCTTGAGACAAGCTTGTGTCACAGCAAGGCCCTTATTCCAAATGGGTTTAAAGAAAGGGAAGACAACTGCACACTATCCCTCACCACACTTAGGAAAACTAGCCATTTCATGTCCCCAGTTGTCTGTCCTATCTGTTTTCATCTCAGGACAGAGGCTAGAGCTATGAAGTATTCACATTTCTTTACGGAATAATTCATCTCTTATTTGGACAAGCACATCAGCAGATGAAGAGAATCACAAAGGCATGGAATTCAGCCAAACAAACAAAAACCAACTGCTATGACGCTGAGGTTAGATGAGCTCAGGAGCCTCAGGTTAGTCTAGATGACATAAGACGGATTCTCAAATAAAATACATAGCTCTCAGACTTCATCAGAGAACTTTCTTTGTGCTGTGGATGATAGCATTTAATTAAAACCAACCAACCAACCACCTCACAATTAGCTAAAGTGCAAAGAATCTGTGGAGCACTTAGCCACCGTATCAAACCTGCTCTCTACAAGGCCCAGGGACCATCTTGAAAAAGGTGGAAAGATCAAGAGCCAGAGGTCTCAAAGGACAAGTCCAAAACTGCTTTTTGGCTACAACAGAACTACTACACTTAAGGACTCACAGAGCCGTGGGTCCCTTCACCAAACCTGCGAGATCAATCTAGGACACTTCAGCACAAAGCAGGGAGAGGCTTGCAAGTGCCATCCCAAACTGAGAAGCCATTGACAGCTGATGGCTTCTAGGGAAGGAACAGGCACAGTGATTTTTAAGGGTGTGCCCCATAGGCCAAAGCTCCAGGCCCTACAACCAGGAGTATATGGGCAGCACAAATTGGACTAGAAAATTGGTTATGTTTTTAAAAAAAAAAACAACAACAGAAAAGAAGATATTAAATTGGGAGGCGGTTGGGCTGGTGGTGGAGGATCTGGGAGAGGTCATGGGAAGAAATGAGGGGTGAATATGATCAAAATACATTGTATGTATATATTAAATTCTCACAGAATTAAAATGGTATATTTTTATTTTCACTAAAATGAGTGGACAAGAGGATATTACATTAAGTACATCAGGCATAAAGTCAGTCTGTTCTCTCTCTCTCTCTCTCTCTCTCTCTGTCTCTCTCTCTCTCTCTCTCTCTCTCTCTCTCTGTCTCTCTCTCTCTCTCTCCCTCTGTCCCTCTCTTCTTCCCTTCCTCTCTCCCTCCCTCTGTCCCTCTCTCTAATGTGCAAAAAGAAACCAAACTGATGGAGTACAGACTGCTAGTGTCTGGAAAAGGGAGGAGCAGAAGATAAAGGTAGGCTGGCTAATATGTACACCAAAACCAGATAGATAGATAGTAGCAGCAGTTCTAGGGCTGAGAGTGTTGCTTAAAGAGAGTGCTTCTTGTTGGAGGGTGTTCAGTCTCTACCATAGCAATAAAAGGGAAGAAGATACAAGTAACATTATACAGACTGAGCAGGTTATATTTAGAAATGTGTATATACACACAGACCTATGCATGCAGTATCAACTAAGGAAAAAAGAGGCCAGGAAGTTCAAAAAGAGCAAGTAAGGGTATACCGGATGATTTGGAAGATGGAAAAGGGAGACATGTAATTATATCAAAACTAAAATAAGATTAAGGAAGGAAGAAAGGAAGGGAAGGAGGTGGAAAGGGAGGAAGGGGAAGTGTTTGGAAGCAGGATGGGATTACTACAGTTCATATTAACCTATTAAATATTTTATTAACAATCATGAGAGGTGTCCCATGCCACCAAATAATAATAGTAAGGAGACAGAAATGTTAATTACCTTGATCTGATTTTTAAAACAAATCACAATGAGAGCTAGGGAGTTGGCTCAGTAGGTTAAGAATGCTTGCTGTGCAAACATCAGGACCTGAGTCCAACACTCACCTAAAAGCCCAATACTGGACCAGGTGGCGGTGGTGCACACCTTTAAGCTGGGTTTGATGCCAGCCTGGTCTACAGAGTAAGTTCCAGGACAGCCAGGATTGGCACACAAAGAAACCCTCATGAAGAAAAAGAAAAAAAAAAGCCCAGCACAGCAGTGTGTAATTAAACAGGGCACAAGACTTATCCTCTGGCTTCATGAGCATGTCACAAATGCAGGAGTGCACAAACACACATCTGAAACAGCTTTCTCTTTTAAAAGATTCTGCTTACACACACACACACACACACACAATCTCGTAAAAATGTGCAAATTTTGAGCTAAATCCATTTTTAATGTTTAAAGACATGGGGAACTGGAAAGATAGCTCAGGCAGTAAAACACTTGCCACATGAGCATGAGGGAAGTTGAGATCCTGATCACCCACATAAGAAAGCCACATACAGACGGCAGCATTTGCCTGTAATCCCAGCGTGGGCTGGGAGAGACAGCTCACTACTCAGTTATCCAGTCTCAAACTATAACTTAAAGTGACTAAAGGCATTCAGCACCAGCCTCACCCCTCCCCCGCCGGCCACATACACAGAGTTTAAACACAAGTGCTAATTGCTAATTAACCTGCTGATTTGAGTATTATAAACTGTAAATATACATTGAATTACAACTCTATACCTTACAAACACATATCGCTGAAACATTTTTTAAAAAACAAATTAATACTATTGTTTGTTGTTGATACCTAAAAGTACACTTTAGGAAGAAACAGTAATTTCTGAAAAATAACAGGCACTCCTAACTAAAGATACAAAACTCTATCAGGCTTAATTATATCAATACACAAGGGACCACATGGGTTCTAATCTATCATTAGACAATCTTTAGGATAGAGAAGACACATCAATAAAATCAAACTCTTACTCTTGATCTGCTGTTTTACAAAAATCGATTTCTATGTTCAGATGGTAAGTAACTACAGTAATCTAAATATACTTGGTTTTTTATTGTTTTGTAATACTGGGGATTGAACCTAGGCCCTCAAGCACCTTAGGCAAGAGCTCTGGCACTGAGCTATATATCTCAGCCCTGATGGATTTTTCTTGTAAGATTCTCAAGTGTGTCTGTGTAAATGTGTACACTTTTTTTGTGTGTTTGTACAAAATCCTCTAACACACTGAACTACAGCTGCACGAAGCATTCATCCTGTCCTATGAGATTCTGTGACAGCCACACAATCAAATGACCCTAAATCAGCAGCTCTCAACTGGTGGGGTGTGGGTTGTGACCCTTGGAGGGGTGTCAAATGATCTTTTCACAGGGGTTGGCCAAGACCAACTGCATATCAGATAATTACACTATGATTCATAACAGTAGCAAAATTACAGTTACAAAGTAGCAACAAAATAATTTTATGGTTGGAGGTCACTACAGCATGAGGAGCTATAATAAAGGGTTGCAGCATTAGGAATGTTGAGAAACACTGTTTTGATAATCAATTTAAGTTTTAAAATTTTTTTATTGTTTCTAAGATGTGTTGAATAAAAACCGCCAAGCAGTCATGGTGCACGCCTTTGATCCCGGCACTAGGGAAGCAGAGGCAGGTGAATCTCTGAGGCCAGCCTGGGCTACAAAGCAAGTTCCAGGACAGCCAGGGCTACACAGAGAAATGAAATCTTGTCTCAAAACAAGCAAAACAAAAAGAAAAGGAAAAAAGCTTAAAAAGTGAAAACCATATCTAAGGCAGGACAACAAACAAAGAGTCTTCAAAATTATGACCAGGACTAGGCTAGGTGTGGCAGAACACCCCCTTAATTCTAGTACTTGAGAGATTCTGATCTATGTGATGAGACCTTGTTTCAAAGGGTGGGGGGGACTTGGGAGAAAATTGAGGAAATAATAAACAAGGCTAATACACTTCTAGGGCTGTGAAAATTTCACTTTCCTGGTAGGATGCTTGACTGACTTGCAGAAGGCCTGAGATGGGATCCCTAGCACTGAAGAAAACTCTCCTTAGGCAAATAGTAATAATGAACATTTAAAAAGGAGAATGGCCACATAGCTTTACTTGTTTCTTTCTATCATCTTTCTTTCTTCTTCTTTTGTTTGTTTGAGACAGGTTTATCTGTGTACCAGCCCTTGCTGTCCTAGAACTCAACTTCTAAAGCAGGGCTCAAACTCATGGAGATCCAACTGGCTCTGCCACCTGAGTAATGGAACTAAAGGCATGCGCCAACACACCAGGTACCACACAGAGCTTTTCAATCCACACATTAGTAGGCTACTGCTTTGGCTCTACATAGATTCCTTGGGAAAACTTGCATAATTTACACTGTCTTGTGGCTGCCCTTTTACATGTGACTCACTCCTTTAAACTTTTCTTGACTGTGTACATATATGGCAGACATACACCTAACAGACAGAAAGCTGGAGTTGGTCATTAATGGGGCTAGCTTTCTTTGGAACAACAAAATAATGAGAGTACTAGTTTCTCGTAGGGCTGGGTTCTCTTATAGAGACTGCGGTGCCACTTGTAAGGTGATCATTCTCCAGTTCTTACAAACACAGTCTGAGAGTGCTGAAATTGATACCGGAAATGCCTGTTAGGAAATATACTTTTATTTCTACTCTTTGAATGGTTACAAACTATTCAAGAAAAATTCATAATATTTATTAACCAAAACAAACAAACAAAATCAATGTGAACTGGTGAGGTGGTTCAGTGGGCAAAGGTGCCAAATTTGACAACCATGTTTAGGCCCCACATGGTGGACGGAGAGAACTGATCACCCAAGTTGCCTTTTGACCTCCACACACGTGCCATGGCTCATCTGACACTCTCTTCCATAATAAATCAATAAGTAAGGGTGCCGGGCAGTGGAGGCACACACCTTTGATCCCAGCACTTGGGAGGCAGAGGCAGGCGGATTTCTGAGTTCGAGGCCAGCCTGGTATACAGAGTGAGTTTCAGGATAGCCAGGGCTATACAGAGAAACCCTGTCTTGAAAAAACAAAAACAAAAACACACAAAAAAAAAACAAAATAAAACTATTTATTTATATTTTTTTGCTTTTCGAGACAGGGTTTCTCTGTATAGCCCTGGCTGTCCTGAAACTCACTCTGTAGACCACGCTGGCCTCGAACTCAGAAATCCACCTGCCTCTGCCTCCCAAGTGCTGGGATCAAAAGCATGCGCCACCACAGCCTGACCATAAATACTATTTTTAAAAACCACACTCAGGACAAAGTAAACCCAACTCCAATTTAACCTAATATAGTCTATGTAATAAGCATACAACAAACACAAATTATGTTGATTTTCACATTCATAAACAAGAGCAAAAACCATAAACTATAGCGCACTTTGGGCATTTCTATCTAAATTTCATGATCAACAACTCTGAAACAGTAATTTGACTCTCCAGCTTTTCTCTACTCCATTTGAAGTATGTAAAATTCTAAACAGTAACATTTTCAGTGAGCAAATAAAAAACCTTCTCTCTAAATTTATCCAGAGACATTTTACTTTTCTTAGCAAGCTCAGGGCGTTTTTTTTTTTTTTTCTAAAAACACTTCATAGGAACTCAGCATTGCAAAACAGTTGCAGAGATGCAGAGGCAGTTCCTCCACTCTGTATTTCAGTCTCTTGGTAGTTGCCTTATAGTACCTGAACACGACCTCTGACCAGCTGAAAGCAGGGAAGTGCACCTGCTCCCTCCCTTTCATCGGCATCCTCTCGGCTAAATCTCAGTTCTGAGACACTATGTGTGTTTCTGTCCTAAGCATGCACTAGCATACTCAAGATTTCTGGTGTAGCCGGGCACACCTTTAATCCCAGCACTTGGGAGGTGGAGGCAGGCAGATTTCTGGGTTCAAGGTCAGCCTGGTCTACAGAGTGAGTTCAAGGATAGCCGGGACTACACAGAAACCCTGTCTCAAAAAAAAACTAGAAAAACAACAAACAAAGTGTATATTAAAGGAACATAAATCTTGTCTGGCTTCATCAGACCTTTAAATCAGAGCTACTACCACTGAGTTGTATCTAGTTCTATCCTCACAGAGAAAGTGAAAATGTGACAGACAACAGTGGCTAATTTTTATAGCCTTGGCTACACCAAAAGTTTGATAGCAATCAAAATTTCGTGGGAAACTTAGTGCAAGATTCCTGACCTAAAACACACTAGAACCAGCACACCAGTAAGCTGAATCTACAAAACCTTGATTCTTAGTCGGGCTGGTAGTTTGACATATTGACAAGTTTGGCATATGTTTTACTGGCAATTAAACTTAGCGTTCGAGCACACCAGGAAAAAGCTATCAACTGAACTACAGTTTGTCTGACTTCCCTCCCCTCCTTCTGAGACAGAGACAAGCTTGGTCGGCCTTGACTCCTGATCCTCTTAGTGTCTCTGAGTGCTAGGATTAAGTGTATAAACCATCGTGCCCAGATTAAAATCTTTATTTTTGTATGTCCTCTCCCCAAATCTAGTCAATGTAACAGAATAATCTGGACCAAAACTTCATAATCTAGTACATATCATGAAAATGTACTAGTTAACCTTTAAAATTAAATTAGAAGACAGAAAAGACATCTTTTAAGTTAATAGCCATGCTAGTTAAAACTACTAATAAATGGCATATATTACACCAAGCTTCTAAGCAAAAATCTTAAGAAGATTTTTAAAAAGCTAATTAATAGGGCTTTCCTTCTCTAACTACTTGGGATTGAACCCAGAGCCTCCTGAATACTATGTTAATGCTCTAGACTTAGTTACAGCCTAATGTGATATTTTTCTAAGACAAAATAGTAACAGCTGGATTTAACATGTTTCTCAGAAACTGTTCAATCCTAGCTCTGAGAAGAGTCAGGACAATGTCTTAGTCAGCTAGCAAAGTACTGAAGGTTTGACATCAAAATCAAGGTATTTACAGGCAACAGTGTAGCATGCACTCATTCAGCTCTGCAGAATGAGGAGAACCAGCACTCCAGAAGTCATTTCACTAATTGCTCCTGCCAATTCTGCCACTGCAGTTGTAAAGGCACCTTCTGCCTTATAGTATCTGCTTTACCGTAAAACTCATTTTCTTTACAATTAGGTGGCTGTGAGAGCTGACAAACGGAAATAAAAACAGCCATCATTAGGCATAATTTTATTACCATTACCCATTAATGTTATAACTCCAACAGTTTCTCTCTTTAATCTCATAATGTTAGGCTGGTACCCCTTGCAGAATTCTTGTATTCCAGTTCAGTAAGTTTTCTTTTTTTTTTTTTTCAGTAAATTTTCATACATCAAAATTTTTACTCAGCTAAATCTGGCTGGGTGAGGTAGGACATGTCTGTAATCCAAACACTCAGGAGGCTAACTCAGGAAAATCCTGAGTTAAAGCCTGTGTTATACATCGAGACTGCTTCCAAAAAAAAAAAATCAGAGCTAATACAAAAACAAGTTCTTTTGAAGGTTCCCAGTCTGTCAGGGAAAACAGAAACAGAAACAATAATGCTACATAAAAATCCTTTATTCACCTAAAGATCATCTTTACTAAAGAACCCTACCTTCTTACAGCCTCAGAAGAGCAAAAGAATTTCCTATTCTTTGATGGAAACTATTATCCATTGGACATTTGCTGGTCTGATATTAAGGTCCATTCACAGAAACCAACTTAAAAGCTTGTTGCAATCAGTAAATGATCATCTTGTGAGGATTAAGCAGTAGAAGCTTATTTAAAGTAGAAAATAATTAAAAGTTGGTTTTGAAATGCCCAACAATGGGGCTCTGCAGGTAAGAGCACCGACTGCTCTTCCAAAGGTCCTGAGTTCAAATCCCAGCCACCACAGGGTGACTCACAACCAGTCGTAATGAGATCTGACGCCCTCTTCTGGTGCATCTGAAGACAGCTACAGTGTAGTTATTTATAATAAATAAATCTTAAAAAAAAAAAAAAAAAGAAAGAAATGCCCAACAACGTAGCCAAACCTATCTGATAAGCTACAAGGAGCCTCAATGAGCCTCAGTTAAAAGTCATGATACCGGGCTGGCGAGATGGCTCAGCGGGTAAGAGTACTGACTGCTCTTCCTGAAGGTCCTGAGTTCGGATCCCAGCAACCACATGGTGGCTCACAACCACCCGTAATGAGATCTGACACCC
>JADRCC010318893.1:0-22625 GCA_019843855.1 Hylomyscus alleni | reverse complement strand
AAAAAAAAAAAAAAGAAAGAAATACAGCAGTTACTATTGTCAAAGACAGTGGCAAATTCAGCAAACACCGGCAACATGTTATTGTTGTGTTTTTATATTTTCATTAGCTTGGATATTTTCAATCATTTTGTAAATTAATTATGAAATGGGATATTTTGTTTTAATGTTAGTTTTATAAAATTCTAGTACATTTAAAATTTTATTGTATGACTGTGTGTGTATGCACACATGTACAGGCACATACACACGCACAAGTGCAAACCGTGACAAGCATGTAGATGTCAGGGGACAAGGTTCAGAGGCCTGCCCTGTGGGCTCTGGGGACATAACTCAAGGGGACGGGTGACTTCAACAGCAGAGCCATCTCTTAGAACCTGATGCTACTTTTTGAAAGGCTGCTTCAGTTGGTCATCTATTTCTTGTTCACTTTCTCTATATCGTGTGGTCAGTATTTCCTCACTGTTGGGGTTCAGGAATCACCATACAACACATACGAACAGTGACCTCATGAAAAAAAAATTATTGACTGTACACCCTAATACTGGTCAGAGAAGGGACATAGCTTAGAATTATCTGAACTATGACAATAGATATATTTTTCTGTCTGCATATAAAGGGAAAAAAAAACCACAATGAGCTTGTACATAGGTGCAGGAAGTACTGCCAAGTGGTCAGTCCTGACTCACGATATTTTAGACATAACAGTTAATATTGACCTTTGATTCTGTGGGTCCTACACAAAGCTTTGTGGAATTTCTTGAGATTAGAAAATCTCATCCGGGACATTCAGAACAGACAACAAGATAAGGTATGTGGTCAGCATGTCCTTGCTCTGAGCCAAGTCCCTTCTTTGTGTCAACAACTGGCAGGCATGTTACAGCAACCATATGAAATAGCTGGCAGGCATGGAACAAAATGACTACAGCTATGTTTGGGGGGTGAGGGTGCTTCAGACCAAAATGCTCACATAGTCCTAGTTACCAAAGATGGTTTTCCAGCCAGCATTTTGTATTTCCTTCCCCTTGTTATTGTTCCACCAAATCTGAATTATCCTTCTTCTTAAAACATGGTGGTTTCTGGCACAATATTTGTAAGCCTTTGTTTGTGATCTCTGAAATGCATATTTCAATAAAAAAAATAATAGAAAACATCAGACCTGTGAGCTCAACATCATATAATTTAAAATTTGAAAAGGATACATATTAGGTTTAGCTTAAGGCTCTACCCTACATTTACTTGTTTTCTTTCTAAATTATAGTTGGTATGAGTTTTGTCTCAGTCTTTTCTTTCTTTTTATTCTCTTCCTTTCCCCCTTTCCAGTGCTTTCCTTTCTGCCCCTCACCAGGAAAGTGAAAAAGAGGAGAGAGTAAGAAGGGAGATAAGAGGGTAGATTAGAACTGTAAGAAGAGAGGGCAGAGCAGGTAGGAGAGGCAGGTATGAGAGAGCAGAGAATATCTACAGATGCCTTCTCTCATTGTGTGGGTTGTCTATTGATAGTAAAAGTCTTAAATTTGGGTTTCAAAAGATGCCTCAATTATTAAGAACACTTACTGCTCTTGCAGAGGACCTGGGTTCAGTTCCCTGCCCTGACAAACTTCTGTAACTCAAGTTCCAAGGGGCTGTAACAAACACCCTCTGGTGGCTTCTTTGAGCATCAGGCATGCAGCTGGTCCATATATGTGCAAACACACATGCATGTCAAAAATACATTTCTAAAAATGTTTTAAGAAACTTTAATGAAATTTTCTCCTTTTCCTTTATGCATATGCTTTTGGTACTGTATTAGAGAAATCATAGCCAAATCTAATTTTTGAGGTTCATCTTCTATGTTTTCTGGGGAAAAAAATCATAATTTTAGGTCTTACAGTTAGGTCTTTGATCGATTTGTGATTAATTTTTATATGGTATAAGATAAAGGTCTAATTTTATTCTTTTGTGTGTAAATATACAGTTTTCCCAAGGCATGTTTTAAAGGGTTGGTTTTTGTCAATAATTAAAAGGTCTTGGCAGTATGCGTAGAAACCACTCTCCTGTGTGTGTAGGATTTTATTTCTAAATTTCCGTCTTCCAAGCCCTCTGAGTTTGTTTTCTTTCAGGATTTTATTATCATTATAATTCTATTCAATGCCCCTTAAGGGTCTGAATTGCTTTTGATGGGGGTCACACTACTTTATAGAATATTTTGTGTAGTGAGGCATCTTAATATTGTCTCCCAGTCTCTGGCCATAGATTTCAACCTTTTAATTAGTGTCTTCTTTGATTTTCTTCAACAACATTCTGTGGTTTTAAAAACCAGTTTGGATAAGGATACTATCTTTTAATGTCGTCATGATAGAATTATTTGCCTAATTTTTCTGTTTAGATTGTTCATTGTGAATGTATAGAAATGTATGTAATTATATAGCTAATTGTGAGGCCCCCTGTTTTACTCAAATCATTTCTAAGTTTCCCTGTACTTAAAACACATCCTTTAATAGTTTTCTCAGTCAGGGTATAAATAATAAGTCCCAGATTCCTGTATCCAAGCTAGCCTTTATGTGTTATACGCATGTGTGTACATGTGTGCAGGTGTGTAGGTGTGTATATATTTTATTCATGTGTAGATAGAAAGACCAGATCAGGTCATCCAGTATCTTCTTCTAATGCTCTCAGCCTTATTCGTTTGAGACAGCATCTCTTACTGAGCTCGGTTTATAATGGTATGCTGGTAGCCAGAGAGCCTCAGAGATCTTTCTGACTTTTCCCGTCTACCCCAACACTGGTTTCCTCTATTGATTTTGACATTTCTTCTATTTATTAACCTAACAGATTCCTAAAATATAGTCCCTAAATTCACAACACTGGAACTTCCACTGAGCTTGGTAGAAATAAAAGTTCTCAGGTCCTCCCTGATCCTCCTGAATCCTAAATCCAAGTTTGGAGTTCAGTAGTCTAGCCTATATTTTAACCTAAAGCCATACAGATGATTCTGAAATGTGCTGAATGAAGTTTGAGGCCCCTTGGTGTTACTGTTTCCTTGTGTTTGCCTCATGAATCTCTCCTTTCTCTATGCTGCCATGTTGACCAGATTGATCTTGTGCAGGTCTTGTGCTAGCAACCCCAGCTTTTATAACTTAATAACTACAAAGATCCTTTACAATTACAAAGATTACAATGATGTCCATAAGACATCATTCACAGCAATCTTTCTTCTTCTCTGGCTCTTAGGATCTTTGTGTCTATTCTTTAGTGATGTTCCTGAGCCTTGGGAGTGAAGAGGTATGATACTGATGTTGTATTTAGTACTGAGCCCCAGTGCTTTGTGCTCTGTGCTTTAGCCAGCTATGAGTCTCTGTGTTCACAGGCAATCACACATTATAGGAGTAATGAAAGGTAAGAGTTGCCCAAGTCTCTGGGTATACAGATAACAATTTAGAAGTCAGCTTGATATTGTGATTTCTAGCAAACTAATAGTAATAGGCTTCTTACATTCCCACTGGTTCTTGGGTAGTGTGTTGGTTAGCTTTCTGTCAACATGTCAAAATTTAGAATCATTTAGGAAGGTAAACCTCAAATGAGAAAATACCTCTATGAGATTGACCTATAGACAAATGTCTGGAGAATTTTCTTGATTAGTGACTGATATGGGATGTGCCACCTCTGTGCAAGTGGTCCCAAGTCATATAAGAAAGCAAACTGCAGGCCGTGGAGATCAAGCAGCAAGTTCTTCTTGCTCTTTCCTGCCTTGAGTTCCCCCTTGACTTCCCTTTAAGATGTAAGATGAAATAAGCCTTTTCTTTGCTTAGGTTTTTTTGGGATATGGTGTTCATCACAGCAGTATAAAACAATCTAAAATAGCCAAATAGTGCCAGACATGAGTTGGTTACCCCCATAACATTCATGCCATTATTACACCATATCTTGTCCAGCTGGTCATTATTGCAGTTTACAGGGTTCACAACTAGGTATGGGCATTGATGGCATCTCTTAACCAGCAGCCTACAGTACACCTTGAGGCACTATAAAAGCTAGCCATCAAGGAGGAAGCTTCTAGGTCAGTACTAGCTTTATACATATGTGATGAATGAAAGTGTGTGATGTATTCAGCAATAGGATCTTATCATCAAGGCCTGGTGAGTAGTGAAGAGAAGTAGCAATAGCCTGTAATATTTGTGCGTGGTGGGGTCCCTGTTGTTGGATCAACAACTCAATGTGGTGTCCCTTATCTGACATAAGACTCTTTGATAATCTGTGGCTTCTGTATAGGATCATTATCCTCAAACTTATTCTTTTATAAGCTTCCTAGATTTTTTCTCATGTTTTTATTTCTGTGTTGTTCCAAAAGCAGGGGGGCCTGGGCTGGGGCCTGGCCTGGCTGAAGCTCTCTCTCTCCTGGGTAACAGGGTACCTGCTGCTGAGGCCCGGGTCTCTCTCTCTCTCTCTCCCAGGGCTGACCTGTTTGCTGCACATCTTAATTAAAAAGGAGGCAATGTATGAATGAGTTATTTTATTGTAGGAAGGAGAAATATGCTAGTTAAGTAAAGAAAAAGAAAAGAGAGAGAGAGAAAAGGAGAAGGAGAAAGACAGAGAAGAGAACAAAGAGCAGAGAGGAGAGAGAGAGCAAGAGAGCAAGAGGAAGTAAGAGTGAGAGGGGAGAGAAGTAGAAGAGAGTGAGGAGGTAAGAGTGAGGGAGAGAAGAGTAAGAGAGCGAGAGAGTGAGAGTGAGGAGGGAGAAAGAGAACAAGAGAACAAGAGAGAGAGGAGGGGGCAAACCACCCCTTTTATTGTATGGGGCGTGGCATGCCTGGCTTGTGGTCAGATGACTGTGAGTAAGGTCCAGCTAGAATGCTGGAAGTTTGAGGCAGTGTCTGCCTGATAGAGTACACATCTCCTGCAGGGGCAGCTGTGAGGGATCTGGGCTGAAATCTGAGCCATTGGTGTCAGGAGCAATCACCGAATGCCTACCGTCCCTTATAAGCAAATTTACATTGCTCAGTGTGTCTCCGGGGTTCTGAGGTGGCTGCTCTCCTGGACTCCGACTGTCAGAACTGCCCACTGCCCCACATTTCTGTATATACATTATGTATATGTAATACTTTCTTACCTTAGGATGGTATAACTAAATAAATTTACCTAATAATTTGAAAGGAGTCCTGTATAAAATTGGCTAAAAGCTAAATAAGCACTTACATAGATTAAATATTCCTAAACTTCTTATAAATGCAGTAATTGATCCAGTTGGTTTGTTTTTGTTGTTGTTATTGTTTGTGGTTTGGTTGGCTTCTGTGTTTTTTTGGTAAATTAATCTAATTTAATATGGCTTTAATAGAAAGTATCATGACCTCCAAGTCATTAGTTTGGGCTTTTCATCACATTAATTAAAGAACTTAAAACCAGAAAGCTTAAAGATAATTTTATTATTGTTCAAAAGGAAAAATGACAGTTACGGGTAATCTGAAAATCCCTTCATGGCCAGGAGGGAAGATAGAGAAAAGTGTCATGCCTGTTAACTTGTACATGGGGCTACAAGAAACAGTGAGGGAGCCCAGGGTGTCGGGATAGTAGAACTATGGGGAAAATATGTACCAAGGATACATGATTAGAAATAGATACCCAACAATGGAAGTGAACTAGTGGGCTAGTGGGCTTAAGGAAAAATCAGTGTATCAAGCCGTGCTGTATAAGGCCTACTATAGTCCAGCCTCTCACATTTGTACAAATGTATGCATTCTTAGGTAAAGCCCAGATAAAGAAGGGTTTTATCTCCTTCTGCAAAGTAGTGTCTTTCACATATATAGTCATATTGTTGTAGTTCTGTCCCTAGTCTGCCACATCAGCATTAAGTATAACACAGCAGAGATTCCTCTTCTACTTAGTTTTACTAGTCCAAAAAGTTTATTTCATTTACTATATAATTTTGGCTATAAAGAAAAATTCAAACTGAGAACTAAGACAAAAAAAGATACAATAAGTATTTCCTGCTATAAATCATTCAGGCCTATTAAGTGAAGCATATACATCTTAATTTTTTATGGTATTTTTGTTTTGTGAATGTGTTGATACTTAACATGCATATACTATAATTGTGAGTGGCTACTAGAAAAATAACTTGAAAGGATGTCTAGGGTTTTTTTTAATTAACATGTCTTCTTAAAAATAATTTCCAAAATCTTTTTTGTAACATTTTATTTTAAAACTATGGCAGGTTAAGTTTTAGATATCTATTCAAGATTGTCAGCTTGAACCCTCTGTAAAGTAAGGAATACTTGTAAATAGACAAACTGTATGAAAGGTGTAAAAAGCATGAAGGATATATTGTGTGGAAAGCTCACTCTCAGCCCCATAGACTCACTGTGCTTTGCACAAAAGGTAAATAATAATTTTGTTCTAAAGTAAAAAGACTAATTACTACAGTTGAGAAAGGAGATTTTAAGATAAGAACATAATGAATATAGAAAGTTGTCAGAAAGCTTATGTGAAAAGAATTTTCATGTGTGCTGTAAGTTAGAGTGTGCTTGGATATATTTATTGATGTTTTATAAATAAATGTAGATGTCAAAGGGGCTGGACTCGAAGTATGCGAGTATCTGTGAGTGTCTATTTATGCCTGTGTGCATGTGTGTATGATGCTTATACACGTATTGTGTAAGTGCATGATGCTTGTATGTGTCTAACGGTGATGTGTATGTGTGTGTATGCCATGTATGATGCTTATGTGTCTGTATGTCTGTGTGTGCACATATGTACAGTGTGTCTGTGTATGTGTGTGTGTGCGCATGTGCACGCATGTGTGATGCTTGTGTGTGAGCCCAGAAGTACATGCCCATGAAGAGGGCAGAGGAAAGTGTCTGATGCCCTCTCCGCTTTACTCCTTTAGGACCAGGTGTTTCCCTGATCCGGTGTCCTGTTTCCTCGGCTGGGGTGGCAGGCAGCAGGTCTTCACATCCTCCTGTCTCTACCTCCTCAGTGCTGGGAATACAGCAACATGAGGACCAATTGTATACTGACTTGTACTTTATATCTGAAACTAATATTTTGTATATAGTGAATGCTCAATAAATAGCTGTTAGATGGATATTTTACTTTACCAGGCACAAAAGACAGAACATTAAAAATGCATATTCTAATCAAACTGTCTGTAAGCTTATTATATAATCCCGAAAAGGTTATATGAAAGATATTAGAATGATGAGTTTAACCTTCACTTGACTAATCGATTACAGACATACTAATAGGCTTCTTTCTCAGGAAGCAGTCATCTTTATTTTTGATAATTAGAAAAACATTTTTTCCTACAAATACTGTTCGGGGGGGGGGAACACATAAATAATACAAAGTTGGTCTAGTTCTCCCTAAGGGAGTAAATGCCACGAAAATAAATTAGAGCATTAAAACGACGTTATTTTTAATAATTTTGTTTTCTCTGCTTTTGCATATGTTTCCTTTCAGACTTGGGACGTAGCTTTATCGCGTACCGCCAGAGCATGGGGGAAAAAATGTATAGTTAGTCGTAATACTCATCTAGATAAACCCCAAGAGGCTCATCCGGTATTTACTGGTATTGGCGAAAACATATGGGTTGGTCCTCAAGAGGACTTTAGTGCAACCAGTGCCATCACAAGTTGGCATGAGGAAAGGAAGAGCTACAGTTACGAAAACGACACTTGTGTTGAGGACGAGGACTGTTCTCATTACATTCAGGTATCTGAGATATATATTGTTGTTCAGTCAGTAGGCCTCTCTGGTTCTCATTACATTCAGGTATCTGAGATGTATATTGTTGTTCAGTCAGTAGGCCTCTCTATCATTTCATTTACTTTTCTGTTTCAAATTTACAAGCTCAAGTGATAAAATGATTCCCTCCACAGGATAAAATTTTAATCCTGTCTGTGTCTTTAAAAGCCCACCACTCCATCCATTATGTGAATCATATAAGAAATAGCCGTTGTCTGCATACTTTAAAACCAAGGAGATTGTTTAGAAATTAGCAGACTATAGATGGAAGGAAGACATTTTTTATTAGATATTTTCTTTATTTATATTTGAAATGTTATCCCCTTTTCTCGTTTCCCTTCCAACCCCCTCTACCCTATGCCCCCTCCCCCTGCTCACTAACCCACCCACTCCCACTTCCCTGTCCTGGCATTCCCCTACACTGGCATCAAGCCTTCACAGGACCAAGGACCTATCCTCTCATTGATGTCCACAAGGCCATCCTCTGCTACGTATGCTGGAGCCATGGGTCCCTCCATGTGTACTCTTTGGTTGGTAGTTTAGTCCCTGGGAGTTCTGGGGGTATGGGTTGGTTCATATTGTTGTTCCTCCTATGGGGCTATAAACCCCTTCAGCTCCTTGTGTCCTTTCTCCATTGGGGACCCTGCACGCAGTCCACTCAGTCCCACTAAGGCTGTGAGCATCCACTTCTGTATTTGTCAGTCACTGGCAGAGCCTCTCAGGAGACAACTATAACAGGCTTCTGTTAGCAAGCACTTGTTGACATCCACAATAGTGTCTGGGTTTGGTAGCTATATATGAGATAGATCCCCAAGTGGGACCGTCTCTGGATGGCCTTTCCTTCAGTTTCTGCTCCACACTTTGTTTCTGTATCTCCTCCCATGGGTATTTTCATCTCCCTTCTAAAAAGGACCAAAGTATCCACACTTTAGTCTTCCTTCTTCTTGAGCTTCATGTGGTCTGTGAATTGTATCTTGGGTATTCTGAACTCTTGGAGTAATATCCAATTATCAGTGAGTGCATACCATGTGTGTTCTTTTGTGATTGGGTTACTTCACTCAGGATGATATCCTCCAGATCCATCCATTTACCTAAGAATTTCATGAATTCATTGTTTTTAATAGCTGAGTAGTACTCCATTGTGTAAATGTACCACATTTTCTATATCCATTCCTCTCTTGAGGAACATATAGAAGAATGCAAATCAATCCATTCCTATCTCCTTGTACAAAGCTCAAGTCCAAGTGGATCAAGGACCTCCACAGAAAACCAGATACACTGAAACTAATAGAAAAGAAAGTGGGGGAAAGTCTCAAGCACATGGGCACAGGGGAAAATTTCCTGAACAGAAAACCAATAGCTTATGCTCTAAGATCAAGAATTGACAAATGGAACCTCATAAAATTGCAAAGCTTCTATAAGGCAAAGGACGCTGTCAATAGGACAAAATGGCAACCAACAAATTGGGAAAAGATCTTTACCAACCCTACATCCAATAGAGGGCTAATATCCAATATATACAAAGAACTGAAGAAGTTAAACTCCAGAGAACCAAATAACCCTATTAAAAATGGGGTACAGAGCTAAACAAAGAATTCTCAACTGATGAATACCGAATGACTGAGAAGCACCTAAAGCAATGTTCAAAATCCTTAATCATCAGGGAAATGCAAATCAAAACAACCTTGAGATTCCCCCTCACGCCAATCAGAATGGCTAAGATTAAAAACTCAGGTGACAGCAGATGCTGGCAAGGTTGTGGAGAAAGAGGAACACTCCTCCGTTGCTGGTGGGATTGCAAGCTGGTACAACAATTCTGGAAATCAGTTTGGCAGTTCCTCAGGAAATTGAACATAGTACCACTTGAGCATTCAGCTATACCACTCCTGGGCATATACCCAGAAGATGCTCCAACATGTAATAAGGACACATGCTCCACTATGTTCATAGCAGCCTTATTTATAATAGCCAGAAGCTGGGAAGAACCCAGGTGTCCCTCAACAGAGGAATGAAAGGAAGACTTTTAAAGAAAAGGACTTGCATCTGGACTCCCCGAAGATCAGCAGGCAGACTATGTCTTATAGGCCGGCCTCTAGTGTTGTTTCCACAACTCATGCTCATCACTCCAGGGCTCACCTCACCCACCAGGCATTCCCAGCCACCATTCATTTTCTATACTCGCCCTTACTATTTCATACAGAACTGTAAAGAGCTCAAACTCCAGCAAGAGCGGGGACCTTGTCTTTCTACCCACCCAGTCTCAAAACAACATGACCCTACTAACTTTCTTCCATGAACATTTATGTCAGAAATCAAAGAGATCTGGAATGCAGTTGAATTCATTGCAAACATAACATGATTTTCTCAGTCACCTTACATCGTATTTCATGTAAAACATAATTTTGAAATTTCTTCATAGTTTTTAACTCTACTCTTTGCTTTCTAGCAAATGATTCTTCAAAGACTTCCCAATCAGTTCTTTTTTATCAGTTTCTCCCTCCTTCGGATAGGAAAGCTAGCCCCTTTCCTGCACCATTCTCCCCTCCTGATAGGATGGTGCTTTCTACCCTGTAAGTCCAGCCACCAAGAGATTCTTGTTTCTGATATTGGACCTGCTAGACTTTGCTTCAACTCTTGTATTTTATTATTTTACTTACTATTTTTGCAGTGGTAGGAGTTGTCCCAGGGCCTCACACATTACTAGACAAGTGGTTTACCCTCACATTTTGTCATTGTTGTTTGGGGGTTATTGTTTGTTTGTTTGTTTTTTGTGTTGTTGTTTTGGTTTTGTTTTTTGTTTGTTTTGTTTTTTGGTTTTTTTTTGTTTGTTTGTTTGAAGCAGAGTTTCTTTCTCTGTATGTCCCTGGCTGTCCTGGAACTCTGCAGACCAAGATAGCCTCAAACCCACAGAGATCTGTCTGCCTCTGTGCTGGGATTAAAGGTGTGTGCCATCACCACCTGGCCAGATTTTTGTCGCTATCCTTTAATATAGCATTATTATTTCTTTAAGAATGGAAATTTTAAAAACTAAAGTTTGTTAAGAATTGAGTAGGAGACAGAAATGGCTCCCTTCCCCAGAGGTCATGAACCAAAAGAACTTTTTCATTACTTGATATTTTACTAATATTGATATCAAATAGAGAATTTCTGGAATGCCTGTCATTACTCTGGTACTTTTTTTTAACCCTTCTAATTCAGGGTGTTTTGTTTTTGTTTTAATTAATTAATTAACTAATTAATTTGGCTATAGGTAGCAGATCTCTTCTTGGTCTTTTCTTTATTTTATTTTTAAATTTATTTTTTCTTTTAACTTATTCACTTTACATCCTGTGCGTTGCCCCTCTTCCAGTCACCCTTCCCACAATCTTTTCCCCTCTTCCCCCTCCTCTGAGTGTGTGTGCAGCTGGATCTTCTTGGTCTTATCTAATGAAAAGCTCAGACTTTATTTCATTTTGTGATCCAACTTCCTCCTCAAAAGGAAAGGGAGCCGCTGATGGCGTCTTACATATGTGTCTTGCTTGGTTCTGTCTGTAGCCTCATTGTTCCATTTTCTACCTTCTACTAGAAACTTCCACTTTTACAAAGCTCTTCCTCATCTCTCTCTAATTTTTCTTCCTCATGCCAAAGACCTAAAACTTTCCAATCTAATCAGGTATGGGCAGATTGCCTTATCAGATATGACCTGACTGGTTTACAGCCCTGTCCTGGATAAGTGATCTTCAGCTGCCCCTGTGATATGATGCTATGACAATAGTTACATCAATACAGTTCTGGAAATGCTCCCTGAATTCACAACAGTGTCCTACCTGTGTCTAAAGCAATTTTTGATAGTCTTTGAATTTAAAGCTTCTGTATGAATGGAACATAGTATTTATAGCATAAGTACTTCTAAATAAACTTTACCTTTTCTTTGACATGTTTATTTCAGCTTGTGTGGGACAGTTCCTACAAAGTTGGTTGTGCTGTTACAGCATGTGCCAGGGCTGGAGCTTTCACGTACGCAGCACTTTTTATATGCAATTACGCACCAGGGTGAGTAGTCTTAAAGGAATAAAAATTAAATGAGATATTAGAATAAAATGAGACTACTTCAGCTTTAAGTTTTCCTAACCTGCAATATGTTTTTGAGGTCTTTACTAACCATGAAAGCTTTAAATATATGATATTTTAATAAAAGACTTCATAATGGAATATTTTAAATTTCATATGAAGTAATTCATACTTTGAGCAAATTGGCTTTACTTACAAACTCTTGAATGGTTACTACCTATAGGAAGGAAGCTTAGCACTAAGCAGTTATAATAACTAAAGGAGCTGTTGTTGGGTTTCTGCTATTTTTCAGAATGATATATTCTCATATCACAATAAAAGTTCTAAAGCTCAAGCTAGGTTGAAGTTTGTAAAGTAAGAATTGATTTAGGTGGCCTTGTAACATGGAGTATCCTGAACTGACCACAAGATGGTTGTTTGGGCCAATATGAGTCCTACAAGGATCCATTAACAAGGATCCAAGCCAGGCGAGCAGAACATTTGGAGAGTATTTGAGTCAAACTACCCACTGGAAGCTTGAGTTCTTCCTACTTTCTCATCATCATCACGTGACTGTTTTCTTTATACTTGAGCACCTGCAGCTTATGGCAAGTAACTACCCCAGTAGCCTGCATCTCTGAAATACTCTCTTTGAAAGTCCTAAGTTGTAAGATACTATTAGTAACGGAGCTATAATTTCCAAATAGGGAACACTGTAAGCAATGTCTTCAGTAGAAACAAAGACTTGACTACCTTGGATCAAAGACTATTCTTTGGAACTAAACCAGATGGGGAAAGAGAAAAGAAAGAAGGAAAGAAAAACAGAAAGGAGGGAAGATTAGTGGAGAGATGAACCGCAGTGTTTGCTGGTTGTTTTCCTCTAGATAAAGAAAATAAATGAATTTTCTTAACTAAATCATCTCCTTAAAATAGTTAAACATGGAGACAACATTGTTTAATTAACAGAAATGAATAACATCATCAACATACATTTAAATAACATTCTGTAACATAAAACTTGACTCTTTTCTTACTTCCTGCTTTTTTCTAGAGGAACAATGACAAGGAGGCCTTATCAAGCAGGGCAGTTTTGTTCTCGGTGTGGCCCTGAAGACAAATGCACAGACTTCCTCTGCAGTAAGATAAAATGAACCCATAAGATGTGAGGCTGGGAGAAAACAGTGGTCGACACTCCTCTTATTGTGCTGTTAATATTGACCCCAACTCTGATGCTCTCACTGTACTATCAAAGCAGGGTCACTTTTTCCAAACTGCAGTGCCTTCTCTCCTTTGCTCGGCCCTGTGCTCTCCCTAAAAAAAAAAAAAGGATCCCAAACTAAGGAAAGAGGGAGAGTTATTTTCTGGAAGAACTTCACAGGTAACTTTTTAAACAGTTGTCAGTTTCACATTCACTTCCTTAAAGAAAAGACTATCTCAAAGTATCCACAAAAAGAAAAAATAGTAAAGTGATACATTTAAGAAATCTTTTCTTATTGTCCTCAGTCCCCTAGGGTGTCAGAAGGCAGACTTGACACCTCAGGGTTAACCGAGGAATGCAGAAAAGGGAGTTAGCAATTGGGGTCCTGCAGATAGATAGCAACCATCAGGGGTGAGGTGGGGCCATGACAGTGCCAGGTGACTTACAGGGTCAGTGCTCCTGACAGAACAAAAGGTAATTATCCAGGGCTGGCAAGAATGCCCAGCAAGAATCTCTGGACTTTTTAAATGTTTAAGTGTATAAATACATAGACAGACAGACATAAATACATAGACACATTTGGAAGAGCCCCCCCCCCGAAGCCATGGATATACATTTGGTGAATGGGAAAGAGCCCCAACAGCCACACTTTATTTCTTCTCCCTGCCGTTTTATACCTTCTTAGACAAAAGGTTTTCTTATAAAATTACTTCAAAGATTAAAGTTTACACAAAACGGGAGTTACAAAAGAATGTTGGTTTTAAGTTCTAAGCAGTGTGTTATTCTATACGCTCATAATAAGTTCTGAGCAACTGTTTCACATGGCCTTGCTTTATCATGATGCACACCTGTGGCCTTATCCTTGAACCTGACTTAGAATGAATGTTTTTTCCTTGATCACAAATCTGTTTCTCAAATCTGAAACCCAAGTCTGTTTCTCTTCGTGCAATTTATGGAAGCTCATTGTATTTCTTATGATGCAGCCTTTACTTACTATTCTATGAGGAGGGGGCACATTCTATTCTTGATTCTAACTTACTATATCTTTCTGGCAAAACAACTAAAATCATCTCCTTAAATTTTCTTCCTAAAATTATTTTAATCAAATCAGGAATGCTATAAAGTAATTAATTCATCGAGCATTAGTTCATGAACATTCATCTTCATGCTGAGCAGGAAATTTGCCTAATAGGGTGGGTTGATGGTTAGGAACCATTAGGCTATGTAATGGTGGCAGGAAAGGCCTATCAGCAGTGAGAGAATCCTGGGATGAAGTCTCTGGGGCTGTGCCTCTCCAGAGTGCACCCATCACAGCCATGCACAGTGGTGGGCCATCTCCAGGAAACTCATTTGCTTGTCTTTCCTAGATGGCTTCTGTCATTAGGAGGTAATCTCTAAAGTATTCAGAGAACAAAATTTAGAAAGTATGTCTGATTAATTTTTCTTCTACTTCCTCCAAATATAAGAACTTCATTCAAAGCTATAACTGCAGCTGGAATATAAACACTTAGTAAATATCATGAGCAATAAACTCAGAGTATATTTTACTTTTGTGCCAAAAAAAAAAAAAAGAATATTAAAAAAACTAACTTAAAACTGCGAGTGGGCAGTTTCAGTGGACCAGCACATTGTGCTGGCTGTGCACCAGCATTTCAGCCCCTCGTTCTCCTGAGTCAAGGTGTAGTAGTCTGCTAACTACAGTATGCTCAGACCACCCAGAAGGAAAGGGTGACTCAGCGACTTATGCTTAAGGCTTCTATTTTTTTTTTCTATTCCCTTTTTTATGCTCTTCTTTGGATTTTTTTAAAAAACTTTTTACATTCTGTTCAACTCATCTACAATGACTGTTACTTTTATGTATTAAGAGTTTCAGAAGCTCTTTCAGTAATAACTACATGGATAGTTAATCTCTCATTCTATTTAGATTCTGTAGTTGACTCCTTTAGTTAGACTATAAATATAACTTTACTTCCCCTCCCAGCCCACATTATCCACAAATACCTTGAAAATACCATTATTCACATGTTTTTAACTATACTTAAAGAACTGAAGAATCGATGGCCCACATACAGAGTTTATTATATCTACACAGCTCATCTATTGTGTCTGCATCTTCTTGGCTCTTCATTCCTCATCTTCTGTCTTTCTTCTGGCATCATTTATTTCTTACATGAGGAAGTCATCTCAGGAATTCTTTAACAACTGACCTGCTAGCAATCAATTCTCTTAGAGTTCCTCCAGTTGGAGATGTCTCTATTTCTTCTTTTTCACTCAAAAAAAAAAAAAAAATTCAACTGCTGGATGACACAGAATTCTGGAGGGTTCATTTTACTGCTTCAGAAATACTGTAATGCCTCCTTCTGGCCTCTATGGTTTCTGATAATAAATCCAGTTAGTTATTTGTGTTTCTTTGTAACGTAGATTTTTGTCCTAAATCCCAGCAGTTTGATTATGATATTCTGAATGTGAGTTGCTTTTAGTTTATTCTATGAGTCATACAGTCAGCTGCTTGAACCTATAATTTATGCTTTGCGGACATAGAAAGTCTTAAGCCATGCTCCAGCCCTTCCATTATTTTTCTCACATTGCCTCACTAAGTCTGCTTCTGGAATCTTGTGTGACATACACGGAGGAGATGTTGTTAGTCCCCAATTGGTTCTGTGATGCTCTCAAGACTTTTTTTTGCACATTTAGTTTTTCCCTCTTTAGTGAGCTTCGATCATTTCTGTGAGCCACCCTCCCAATTCAAAGACTATTCTGTCATCTCAATTTTGTTATTGATCCCTCTCATGGTACATTAGCATTGTTGTTTCTGTACTTCTCAACTATAAAATTTCTGTTTGGTTCCTTTGTAAGATATGTCTTCTATTTACCAGCTGATACATTCTGTCTTACCTTTCCTTTCAAGGGTGTTTCCTAATAATTCCGATATCTGTTTAATCTTGTCATTCATGATTATTACATACTTTTTTCTCATTTGAGTTGAAAATTTTGTGGATGAATCATAGCCTAGGACTTGGAATATTTCATTATAAGCCATTTGTTCTTTGTTTAAATTCAAAGGAGGATATTAATAGTTTATTTTTGAAATTAAAATATAATAACATCATTTTCCTTATCTCCTTCAAGTCCCTTCCATGTTGCACTACCTCTGACCAAGGCCTCTGACCTCTTTTTCTTTAATCGTTTTTATAAATTGTGTGTGTGTGTGTGTGTGTTTTCTTAAATATATAAATACAGTCTGCTCAGTCCATGTGTTACTTGTGTGTATATGTATGTGTATATATGTATATGTCTGTGTATGTATATGTGTATAAATGATTTTAGGACTGATCACTTGATATCGGATGAAGATAATTAGAAGACTCTTCCCTGAAGAACACCGTTTCCTTGTGTCCTCACTACTCCTTACTCACCCGGAGTTCTTTGTCTAGGGTTGGAGCCCTGTCATTTTCTCCCCTCCATGTCATCCTTGTCTAGGTCTTGTTTAAGATGGCTCTGTTGTTGAGACTTCACAGGTATAGCTTCCTCGAAATTTCTAAATGAAATCTCACAGCAGACATCTTTTTTTGTCTGCCTCAAGGTATTAATGGCACTGTTGATCATCAGGGTTATTTCGCCATGCTAGTCGTTGTTATAGTTCATCGGCATCATCTCTGGGTAGGACTGTTGGTGGCTTCCCTCCCTTGGAAGACTGCTGGTGTCTTCTGGTACCAGGACAGCTAGACCTCAGGGAGGATACTTTCATGTTAGATGCAGCTTGGGCTCTTTGGGTCTTGTGTCTGAAAACCATGGTGTTTTGGGAATAGGGGGTCCTTTAAACTGATGGGATATAAGCAAGGGCAATAGTAATAGTCTATAATATTTTGGAAATCTCTTGGACTCCACAGAACAAGAACTCATAAGAGAACTTCTTATGCCTGGAATTGGGATTTTTCTTAGTCTGTGACTCTTGTGGAAGCATGCCCTGATTGGGTCCAGGTCAGAATTTCCAAATGGGTTTCTTCTGTGGATTGTCATTGTGAGGCTCAATTTCTGTCTTTTGAATGCTCTTCAGATCTATCACCAAAGTACAGGCCTAGTCAATCAAAGACCCAGTGGAAACTCTTTATACATTAGCTCAGTTCTCAACATCTTTAACATTCTATATTTGGTATTAGATCTGTGCCAAATGTAAGCTAGGATTAAAGGAATGTGCCACCACTGCCCAGCTCATTGACACTTTGAATCCTGGTATTCTCTTGCAATCTGCCTTCAGAGAGTTGTTCATCAGAGTTATCAGATTGCTGGCCCATAAATTCTGTGCTAGATGTACAGCTTTATTCAATGATGGGAAAGAAAAGAGAACATGTTTCTACCAGAACAAGAACTGGAAGTTCAGTTTCTAAATATTGATTAAGTTTGACTCCCCCTTTATCTTTAAAAAATGTTGAAAACACAAAAGAAGAAATAAATATATTTCCTCTTCTTTAGAACAATGAGTCATCTCCCACAGACTGTATCTGTATTTGCAGATCTCAAAACCAAAGGAACACATTTTCAAGGTCAAAACTTTTGTCCATAAACAAACTGAATAGAAAAAAACACATGATCATATCACTAGATGCTAAAAAGTAAAAAGGCCTTTGACAAACTACAACATCGCTTCATGTTAAAAAGAAAGTCTTGGAGAGATCAGGAATTCATGGCACATACCTAAACATAAAGTAATATACAGAAAACTAGCAGCCAACATCAAACTAAATGGAGAGAAATTTGAAGTAATCCCACTAAAATCAGGGACTAGACAAGGCTGCCCACTCTCTTCCTATTTATCCAATATAATGTTTGAAGTTCTAGCTAGGGCAATTAGACAACAAAAGGAGGTCAAAGGGATATAGATTGAAAAGGAAAAAGTCAAGGTGTCACTATTAGCAGATGATATGATAATATACTTAAGTGACCCCAAAAATTCCACCAGAGAACTTCTATAGCTTATAACTTAAGCAAAGTAGCTGGATATAAAATTTACTCAAACAAAAAGTAGCCTTCTTTTATAGGAAATTTAAAGAATATAAACAGGCCAAGAAAGAAATTAGGAATATGACACCCTTCATAATAGTCACAAATAATATAAATATCTTAGTGTAACTCTAACCAAGCAAGTGAAATATCTGTATGACAAGAACTTCAAGTCTCTCAAGAGAGAAATCGAAGAAGACATCAGAAAATGGAAAGATCGCCCTTGCTCACTGATTGGTAGGATTAATATAGTAGAAATGGCCATCTTGCTGAAAGCAATCTACAGATTCAATGCAATCCACATCAAAATTCCAACTCAATTCTTCACAGACATGGAAAGAGCAATTCTCAACTTCATATGGAATAACAAAAATCCTAGGATAGCCAAAACAATTCTCAACAATAAAAGAACTTCTGGGGGAATCACCATCCCTGACCTCAAGCTGTACTACAAAGTGATAAAATGATAAAGTGATAAAACCTGCTTGGTATTGGTACAGAGACAGACAGATTGATCAGTGGAATAGAATTGGAGACCCAGAAATAAACCCACATACCCATGAACACTTAATCTTTAGCAAAGAAGCCAAAATCATACAGTGGAAAAAAGAAAGCATCTTCAACAAATTGTTCTGGTCTAACTGGTGGTTTGTATGTAGAAGAATGCAAATTGATCCTTATTTATCACCTTGTACAAAGCTCAAGTCCAAGTAGATCAAGGACCTCCACAATAAACCAGATACACTGAATCTAAGGAAGAGATGGTAAGAAATAACCTCAAATGCATTGGCACAGGGGAAAGATTCCTGAACAAATCACCAGTAGCTTATGCTCTAAGATCAACAATTGACAAATGGGACCTCATAAAACTGAAAAGCTTCTGTTAGGCAAAGGACACTGTCAGTATGACAAAACAGCAACCAACAGATTAGGAAAAGACCTTCACTAGCCCCACAACCAATAAAGGGCTAATATCTAAAATATACAAAGAACACAAGAAGTTAGACTCCAGAAAAACCAAACAACCCAATTAAAAAATGGGGTACAGAACTAAACAGAGAACTCTCAAATGAAGAATCTTGAATGGCTGAGAAGCACTTAAAGAAATGTTCAACATCCTTAGTCATCAGGGGAATGCAAATCAAAACAACCCTGAGATTCTACCTCACACCAATCAGAATGGCTAAAATCAAAACTCAGATGACAGCAGATGCTGGCCAGGATGTGGAGAAAGAGAAACACAGTCCTCCATTGCTTGTGGGACTGCAAGCAGGTAAAAATCACTCTGGAAACCAGTCTGGCAGTCATCAGAAATTAGATATAGTTCTACCTGAAGACCCAGCTATACCATTCCTAGGCATATACCCAAAAGATGCTCTATTATTCCACAAGGACACATGCTCCACTATGTTCATAGCATCCTTATTTGTAATAGCCAGAAGCTGGAAACAACCCAGATGTACCCTCAAATGAAGAATGGATATAGAAACTATGGTTCATTTACACAATGGAATATTACTCAGCTATTAAAGATGAGGACATCTTGAGTTTTCCAGGCAAATGGTTGAAATTAGAAAAATATCCTGGGCTGGCGAGATGGTTCAGCAGGTAAGAGCAATGACTGCTCTTCTAAAGGTTCTAAGTTCAGATCCCAGCAACCACATGGTGGCTCACAACCACCCATAATGAGATCTTATGCCCTCTTCTGGTGCATCTAAAGACAGCTACAATGTGTCACGCAGGAGTGAGCGGGGCTGGAGTGAGCGAGGCTGGAGTGAGCAGGGCCAGAGTGAGCACGGCTGTCCTAAGTTCAGTTCCCAGCAGCCACATGATGGCTTACAGCCATCTGTACAGCTACAGTGTACTCATACACATAAAATAAATAAATAAATTTTTAAAAAAGTGAGTATTTCATAAAAAAGAAAGAAAGAAAAGTATCCTGAGTGAGGTAACACAGACCCAAAATATACTATGTGCTCACTGATAAGTGGATATTAGTCAAAATGTTCAGAATAACCATGATGCAACTTACAGACCATATGAAGCTTAACAAGAAAGAAGGCCCAAGTGTGGATGCTTCAATCCCATTTAGAAGGGGGAACAAAATAATCACCAAAGGTAGAGGAAGGGAGGGAGTCTGGGTGGGAGAGGGGAGAGGGAAAAAGTGAGGCAGGATCAGGTATTGGGGAGACAGGAGAGAGAACCCAGAGGGTCAGGAGAATGAATAGAAAAAGGTAGCAGTGAGGGTAGGGGGCAGGGGAAACCTCTAGATATTTCCAGACACTAGGGATATGAGAAGCTCCCAGGACCCAGGATGACTTTAGCCGAAATGCTCAATAGTGGGGAGATGGAACATAAAGAGACCACCTCCAGTAGATAGACATGGCTTCCAGCGTAGGCATGGGGCCACCCACTCATCTTCAAAATTCTTGACCCAGAATTGTTCCTTGTGTAAAAGAAATACAGGGACAAAAATGGAGCAGAGACTGAAGGAAAGGCCATCCAGATACCGGTCCAATTTGGAATCCATCCCATGTACAGGCACCAAACCCTGACACTATTACTGACACCATGTTGTGCTTGCAGACAAGAGCCTAGCATGACTGCGCTCTGAGGGGCTCTACCAGCAGCTGACTGAGACAGATGCAGATACTTACAGCCAACTATTGGACAACTAATCCAGACCCCTCAGAGCTCCCAGAGGCCAGGCCACCAACCAAAGAGCATACCTGGGCTGGCCTATGGCCCCCACTACGTATGGAGCAGAGGACACCTTGTCTGGCCTCAGTGGGAAAGAATGCACTTAATCCTGTAGAAACTTGATGCCTCAGGCAGGGGGATGCTAGCAAGTAGCAAGGTGAAGTGGGAGGGGGTGGCTGGATGGGAAGTACCCTCTCAGAAGCAAAGGGGAGTGAGGATGGAGTGAAGAATTCATGAAGAGGGGACCAGGAAGGGGAACAGCATTTGGAATATAAATAAATAAAATAATAAAAAATGACATAGTTAATCCAGACGTGATGCACACCCTTAGTTCCAGCACTTAGGAGGCAGAAACAGGTGGATCTCTGTAAATTTGAGTCCAGCCTGGTCTACAAAGTGAGTTCAAGGACAGTTAGAAGTGTTAAACACAGAAAGCCTGTACAGGCTGGAGAGAAGACTCAGTGGTCAGGTAGCTCATGAGACAGAATTCTTCCAGCCTTCACAGGCACCTGCATGTGTGTGTACACAAGTATCCCATATAAACACACACAATAACTAAAATCTTTCCGTCAAAAGCAGATAAACAATATATTTATAAACAAATTAAAATTTGTTTAAACAGTTAATAAAATACGAATATAAAAGAAGAATGTAATAAACAAAAACGACTGGTAACAAGTGAAGAATTGCGCCAAGAAAGAATGCTCTGTGACATTCCTGCTTTGACTTAAGGATGAATAAATACACATGCATCGGGAAGAGAACCTATGCGCCACATAGACCAGGATTCTTTTTTGAAAGATGTTCTAATATAGGAGTCACCACGTAAAGTATAAAGGACCAGTAACAAAAATGTTAAAATGCATCAAAGGTACAACAGTGTTCAGGTCATATCCAAGGACCCTCAAAAATAGATTCTACATAACACCTTAGAGATGATATTAATGCCAGACATAGCCCACATCAACCCTGTGCTCCTACATGTGTCTACTGATGCATCCTCTTAGTGGATAGTTAAGACTGATTGGTTAGGAAGGGAGTGGGTCCAGATGGGAGGCACTGGGAGGAGCAGAGGCAGGGGAAAGTGGAAACTAAGTGTATTGTGAAATAGAAAAGAATCTATTGCCAATAAAAGGAAAATAAAAATGATTGACCTTCTCCACCCAATTGAGCAGATGAGGAGTTTGTCTCCTTTCAAATGTATTTGTGACATTGAAAAAAAAATAACTAACATCAATGAAACCCAGGTGGTAAACTTAGCCTGGCTGTCTCAGAAATGAAGATGGAACACCATGAAACATAAGAATTACATGAGAAATGAGTAAACCCACATTAGTTTTGGAGTAACAGTGCAGAGAAAGATGGGAGAGCTTCGATGCTCTACATGGTTAGTGTGGGAAGGACTTCAGGAGCAGAGAAGTGCCTCAGCTGAGAGAGAGGTCCTAGACTCCATATCTGCTCCATGTTACTCTAGCCAACCAGACTAACTTCTACTCTAAAAGCATAGTGTGTACTTATGCGTGGCTACTAGCTGGAGCAGACATCAAAGACCATGATAACCATAGAGCACTGGTTCTCAGCCTGCCCTATGCTGGGACCCTTTAATACAGTTCCTCATGCTGTGCTGACCCCAACCATAAAATGATTTCATTGCTACTTCAGAGCTAGCATTTTGCGGCTGTTCTGAATCGTAATGTAAGAATTTGATATGTGGGATGTCTGATAGACGACCTCCGAAGGGTCACAACCCACAGGTTGAGAACTGCTGCCTTCAGTTCTACAAACATGAAGAAATGGTGGTACTACTATTGGGAAAACTCTTATAGAAGTAGAAAAAATTATGTATTTATAGTCTTTTTTTTTCTAGGTAACACAGATCGTGACGAAGCTACGTGTACGTATTGCTCTCTTTTATTTCTTAAACAAATTAACAATGTTACATGAAATCTAGCTTTCTTCATTTGCCTCTTTTTTTTTTTTTTTT
>JADRCC010318890.1:0-14167 GCA_019843855.1 Hylomyscus alleni | reverse complement strand
GGGGGGGGGAATGCAGGGCATGGGATACAGGTGTCAAGGCAGATGTCAGTTTTAAATGTCATACTAGCAGCATAACTCTCTATGTAGAGTTAAAAAGATATCCACAACATGGGCTCAGTAGTGCACACCTTTAACCCAGCACTCAGGAGGCAGAGGCAGGAGGATTTTTCTGAATTTGAGGCCAGTCTGGCCTATATAGCAAGTTCCAGGCAGCCAAGGCATCATAAGAGAGTGACTGTGTGTACCAGTTTCTATGTTAGAAAGCTATTTCCCATTTTCTCATAATACACAGACTTATTACCTCTAATCTGGAAGTCTAAAATAAAAAAACAGTAGGTAGCAATATGCTGATAACACAGAAAGAAAACTCTATACCAGAAACTTTACGTACAATTAAAAAAATATTTATTTATTTATTTGTTTTATATATGTGAATACACTGTAGCTGTCTTCAGACACGCCAGAAGAGGGCATCAGACCCCATTACAGATGGTTGTGAGCTACCATGTGGTTGCTGGGAATTGAACTCAGGACCTCTAGAAGAGAGGCATCTCTTCAGCCCATACAATTTTTTTGCTTTTTCTCTTTTAAATGAGGGTCTTACTAGGTAGCCTTACCTGGTTTCAAACTGTCCATTCTCCATTCTCAAACTCTTCTATGCCAGGATTATAGGCATGGACCACCATACCAGGATTCATTAAAAACGCTGCACAACGCCACCTTCCAGCCATGTGCTTAAGGTGAAAATGAACCCCAGCTCCCATCCTATGATTTCTCACTGTAAGAGTCAAATAAGTCTGAATGACAGCAACAATGAACTCAAACTTGAAACACATGTGGTCACAAACCACGTGAGTAAGGGACACTGAAACTATCATTAAACATCAAGCGCCAGAAATGTTTAAAATTACCAGAGGTAATTATTTTTCAAAAAAGACACAATGTGTCTCCTCCCAGGAGCTGGCTTGTATGATTGATGTTGGCAATATGCCAGGTTGACGTTTTGCCAGGTGATGCTCTGTTGCAAGCAGGGACTAAAGACGTGGTAATTAAAGGTGCCACTGTTGCTATATTAAGTTCACAAGTAGAATATGCCACCCCACATTGCTTCTAGCAGAGAGAAAGAACACAGAAAGTGCAACTACCGAGCTGTCTGCTTCCTTACGGGCTCTCTGTGGTTGCCAAAGCTTACGTGGGCACTGACACCCTAGAACATAAATCCAGACCTTAGCTAGGATACCCCAGTGGCTTACACCACCGTAGGGGCTTTTTTTTTCTATTGGTTTGCCAGCGGTTGCCATACAGGGAAGGCTAAGTTATCAGCTTGGCACAATGTCACCGGTTCCAACCTTGGCCCTTGCCACAACAATGTCCCATCTACATTCTCCCTCAGGTCATACCTGTCAAAAATGCCTTTCGTAGTTCACTTTTAAAATTGTGTTTTAGTGTTTGAGAAGTTATTATTTATTTATTTATTTATTTATTTATTTATATTTTTTTAGACAGAGCGTCTCTATGTAGTACTGTTTGTCCTGTCCTGGAACTTGCTTTGTAGGCCAGGCTGACCTTGAACTCATGGATGTCTGCTGGTTTTGCTGTGAGGGTTTTGTTCCTGAGTGCTAAGACTGAAGACTAGTTTGGGAATTTTTTCTAACGTGTCTTGATCAAACCCACCCCCTACTGCTTTCCCTCCAATTCTTCCATTATTGTCCCAACAATTTTCTCTCCTATTTTTTCATAATCATTTTATTCACTTATATTTCAAATGATATCCCCATTCCTTACTACCCCTCCACAAACCTCCCCATCCCATCCCTCCTCTCCCCCCTCCCTTTTGTCTCTATGAAGGTGCTCCTCCACCCACTCATCCACTCTGGCCTCACCCCTCTAGCATCCCCCTATGCTGGGGCATCAAACCTCCACAGGACCAAGGGCTTCCCCTCCCATTGATGTCAGATAAGGCCATCCTCTGCTACATATATATCTGGAGCCATGAGTCCCTCCATGTGTACTATTTGGTTGGTGGTTTAGTCCCTGGGAGCTCTGGGGGGTCCGGTTAATTGATGTTGTTCTTCTTATGGGGTTGCCATTCCCTTCAGCTCCTTCAGTCCTTCCCCTAGCTCTTCCATTGGGGTCTCTGGACTCAGTCTGAGGGTTGGCTCAGTCTGCATCTGCATTGGTCAGGTGCTGGTAGAGCCTCTCAGAGAATAGCCGTACCAGGCTCCTGTCAGCTAGTGCTTCTTGGCATCTGTGATAGTGTCTGGATTTGGTGTCTGCAGATGGGATGGATTCCTAGGTGGGGCAGTCCCTGGCCTCCTTGGGGGGGTCTTAGCTGACACCTGTGTGCCCTCATACACATGCGTCTCCGTCCACACATCTGCACTGTCTCTGCAGTATGAGCTTAGTTTGTTGAAAGAAGAGGTCCAGGCCAGCCATGCCAGTCTTTTTGTCGATTGTAACCTTTCTCTGCTTTCGGATACTTCTTTCTCATTATCAAGAAATATTTTTTTTGAGCCTCGAACTTGCCCTGTAGCCAAGGATGACTTTGGACTTCTGATTCCTCTGCCTCTACCTCCTGAGTTCTGGGATTACAGACATGGGCCACCACATCTATGTTTTGTGGCATTGAGAATTGAACCCAGGGCCTTGTGTTAGATAAGCACTCTACCAACTGAGCTCCAGCCCCAGCCCCAATGGTGTTCCTTTCTTAGGCATTGCTCTGCTCCAGTCTATGGTTGTATATATTTTAAGCTAAAGTAATCTGCATTAATTGGTACCAGAAACCTCCCTCTCCCCACTTTTAAAATCAGGTCAAGAGAATTATAGATTAGTTTTCTGTAAAGGGTTCCAAGCGAGACAGTTACAGACATATTTAGCAGTGGTTTTGCCAAAGCACTGAGTCTCCTAGTCAGCTGGAGAGATGGCACAGCAGTTAAGAATGTTCGCTGCTCTTTCAGAGGGCTGGAGTTAGGATCCCAGCACCTTATCAAGTAGCTCACAAATGCTCCGGCTCCAAGTAATCTGACACCCCCTTCTGGTGAACCTTCACGTTTCCCAAGAAACTTCAGAAATGATTTCTAAAATTAACTTGCCTCGTGTCAAAAAGGAAACAGGCTAGCAGTTAGTTCATGGAGGCAGTGGTGAACTTAGGACCTTCAAAAAAAAAAAAAAGAAATCTTTTTATGGTCAACATAAGCCTAGCTCAAGTACCGGTTGGCCATTGTCAGATCTCACTACTGGTGGTTGTGAAACACCATGTGGTTGCTGGGATTTGAACTCTGGACCTTTGGAAGAGCAGCCGGTGCCCTTACCCACTGAGCCATCTCACCAGTTGCCATTGTCAATAGAAAATTACAAAAATACAAAGCTGTTCAGGCATTGGTGCCGCTACTACCCATGGAAAATTCCACATGTGATGGGCTATACTCAATACACCAGCAGGCTAAACATATTCTACCAGATTACTTCAACGTCATATGTATAAGATATGAAGGAAATGTGAATGCATTTTGTGTTTAGACTGACATCTACCTCCAAGCTAACTCCATACATACATACACATAATCCACCTATCCATCATCCATCTATCCATCCATCCATCCATCTATCCATCTATCTATTTATCCATCTATCTATCTACCTATCTATCTATCATCTACCTATAATGTATCTACTTTTCTACCTGTATACTTGTGTGTAAATATTTTAAAATATTAACAAACCCCAACCACATTTGGTTCTGAAGGTTTTGGGTAAAGGCACCCTCTAGTAGTGAATGCATATAAACCATTTTGAGGAGAGAAAGTGCTTCACCAAAAATAATAGGTCAAAAGAATAATGACGGCAGAGGCTTCAAGTACACTCCCAGTATAATACTAAAAATATCTGAACTCAGTACTATAAATTAAGCTATAATATTAGATACATCTTTAATTTTGAACTTTTGATCTACAAATTTAAGTGATTTCTTTTTCTTAAAATACATCTTCCAGAATGTTTGAGTGCATTCAAGGAGAATTTATGCTTGGGAGTGTTTTGTTTTTGTTCTTTTTCAATCTTATTGAAGAGAATGTTTCTGAGAAGCATAAATAGCGCCACAGAGAAGTGGAAGAATGGGGCAGAGTGACTTGTTTCTGGAATCTCGGAGCTCCTTTGTTCTCTGTGTGATGGTGATTTTTCTCTGCATTTAACAGAACACAAAAGCCCCACCCCATTGTCTTAAAGGACGCCTGTGTTTAAATAGAGAGAGTGGTTTTATGACTAAGATAAGCAACACCACATAAAAAGAAAGTAAAATGTTCCATGTGCGTCATGTGACAGTGTCAGGAAATTGTGGGGGTGTTTTCCTTCCCCCTCAGTTCTTTTCTGTTATTCTACCCCTGTGTCTCTTTGGTGGAGGAAAACGATGCTCGTCACCCTGAGTTCACTGGATGTGGCTCCGTCCCCGGTGATGAGTTCAAGAAACTACTTACTAGACTCTGCTATTAAGTAGGTTTGAGGAGAATGTTAGTTTTCTAGGGAAGTGGCTGCTGTTACTCTGTTAGTCAGCTTTCCATCGCTATAACAAAACTCATGAGATAATTAATACATAAGAGAAAAGGTTTATCCTGGCTCACAGTCTTGGAGGCGCAGTCTTGGAGGCACATGATCTTGTTGGTCCTGTGCTTTTGAGCCTGAGGTGAGTACAGGTAGAGCAAAATGCCTCACCTCACCACGAGCCACAGGGCAGAGAAGAGAGTTCCCCTTCACTTTCAGGGGCATGTCTCCAGCGACCTCAGGAATGCCCATTCGAAGGCCCTATCTCCTAAAGACTGACTGCCTCTCACTAGCGCTGATGGCAAGCCTGCTACTCACGATGAGCTAGGCTATAGCAGACACTAGGAGCCACTTGGAAACGTTGCTTTTTACCATGCAGTAGGGAGAAGGGGGAAAGAAGAAGCGTGTTTTATGCTGGCGGTTGCCCATCACTTTTAGTAACCGTGAGGGCAAGGTGCACGTACTCATCTGCTGACCAACGTGAGGTTTGATGGATATGATGACCTGTGAGATCTCCCTGACCCTGAGGAGGCTGCCCGGAGCTCCGCAGCTGGGCAGCCGCAGCAGCCCAGGGGATGAGCTTCAGCCCCAGGCTCCCATAGCACCCTGGCTCCCTGCGGTTTTCCTTTCTCCCAGCAGCAGGCTTCCCGGGCCTCTTCTCCTTGGTAATTGCCAGCACCAGTCCTGCGCTGTCCCTGAGGATGAGCACGTAGGCCCTTTTTCTTTAGAGATTTTTGCCGTTAAGCGAAAATAGCAACAGGAAATCAGAAAGCGTCTCAGACCAAATTTCTTTTCGGAAGCCCCTTTGGGACGCGGCCTTCATTTCTGGTGCTGGGCTTGCTTTTCTTTTAGACTTCTTGGTTGTCTCTCATTTAAGGCACAGTTTCCTTGCAAGAAGGCTCATTCCCAGCAAATAGGCTGAAGGATTCACAGAATGCCCTGTGAGCACATGGTCCTTAATTTTGCTAGTCAGCTTGTAGGACGTCCCTCAAAATATTCTCTTTCCTTAATAATATGAGGGACACTTTCCTATGTGTGTATATGTGTATAAAGAATTTTGAGACAGGGTTTTACTTTGTAGCCCAAGGTAGCCCAGCACCTGCTATGCAGTCTATGCTGGCCTCAAACTTGTGATCCCCTGCCTCGCCTCCAGACTCACCCAGTACACATTTTACATTGTTTCCACATATTCAGTTTAAATCATAACCGTTCCAGATGGTCCCAAGGTGTGATTCACTCAAGTGGAATTTCACTAACATTATTTGGTAGGGAAGGTCATTTTGTTGAGTGGAGACTAATGATAGGCTGGCCCTGCTGTTGGTAGCCTCCAGCAAAGGCCTCACTGGCTTGTTTTCTCTGAGTTGATTTCAGATGACATCTTTTGCTTTTGGAAAACAATATCCCAGACATGAAATAAACCATGAGTCACATGATAAATATAATACGAGGCTTGGGCTGTGGCTACTTTTAGAGTATTGTATTTTAGCACTAACTTAATTATCTGTTTGCTACCAAAGTTGGCAGTCTTGGCTTTCCTCCCCAATATAAACAAAATAACATTGTTTAATTCCTCCGCAATTTATTGCTATAATAGTAGAAACATGAGCACACACATGGTGTTAACTTTTAGAATGGGAAGATTTCAAGGAAGCCTTTTTTTAAGTTTTATTTTTTTATTCATCTATTTTTTTTTAAAAGCCTGTTTTCTCTTGTAATCTGAAAGAAACAAAATGGAAATGTTTGTTTGGGAACGTAACCTCCACTCTGAGGAAGGAAAGCACTGTGAAGAACTTCAGAGAAAAGTCTTTTTGTCCGCCCTGAGCAGCCTCTCACCCCAGCCAGGGTTGGAGTTCAGCGGTCATAGCTTAGAACCTTGGTCTCCCCAGCCTGCTTAGCATCAGTGAACTCGGGGGTGGTGGCCACTGTTTGCTGTGTTCAGTACATTCCCTTCTGGGCAGCAGCCCTTTGTGGAGCCAAAGGATAATCAGAGGTTTGCCTGATGAGCGTGATGTCTGAGGCAAAGGGTGTGGGGTGCTCTGAATGGCGTGTGTCACACAGCCTGCGGCTGTCCTTCCCACACCACAGACTCCTCCTCTTGGCCCATGCCACTGACTCTCTTGCTGGCTCAGTGAGATGCAGTGTGAATAGCATCCTTTGTTAAAGAAGACATAGAGCCCTCTGAGGCTTGGCTGAGGAGAGTTCTGGAAGAGTGCATTGAACACTTACTTGGCTTGGAGTTTTCTGCTCCTGCAGTTCATCGTCTTCAGCCTCAGAACTCTCTAGAACATTGTGCAAACCATCAGACCTTCCTGTGGTTCTCAACATCACTGAGAGAGGCTGAGATGCCTTCGGAAAGCAAAGGGATAATGAATACATACAGTGTAAAAGCGCCAGACCGGTGGAGGGTAGAGTTCTGTACCTGAGCTTGTTAAAGAAGGTCAGGAGAACTGATGCAAAGCTAGAGGACACTTGGGCTTTATTCAAGAGGGTTTCTCTGTGTAGCCCTGGCTCTCTTGGAACTCATTCGGTAGACCAGGCTAGCCTCGAATTCAGAGATCCATATGCCTCTGATTCCCGAGTATTGGGATTAGATGTACGTATATGTGTATGTGTGTATGTACATGTGTATGTGTACATGTGCATGCATATTTGTGTGTATACATGTATGCATATACATGTGTGTACGTGTGTACATGTGCGTGTACATGTATGCATGTACATGTGTTTATGTGTAGTCTATATGTTTATGTGTGTATGTACTTGTATATATACATTTGTATATGTACATGTGTAGTACATGTATGAATGTGTATATGTGTACATATGTATATGTTGCATGTGTACATGCATGTATATATGTATGTATGCATGTGTACATGTGTAGGTACATGCATGTATGTGTATATCTATGCATGTATATGTGTACCTGTGTGTGTACCTGTGTGTATGTGTTTGTGTGTATGCAGGTGTAGATGGAGGTCATAAGGTGGTTTCTGTGCTGCTCTTCCTCAGACCCCATCTACCTTGTTTTTTTGAAACAGAGACTCCCACTGGCCTCCTTTTCCATGGTTTTAAAATTTCACTTTCTTCCTCCCTAAAGACTACTAAATACAACCCCAAATACAACCCCTTTTTATGCTCCGTCCCTTGCTTTTTGAAGGCAAACATGCCACTGTGCTTTAAGGAAGACTTTTCCTTTTCTAACAGCAATAGTGGTGGAGCACAAGTTCAGGAGCACCAAAGATATGGAGAGACGACGAAACACCTTTGGTTTTTTTGAAGCTGAGTTTCAACTTATTAAGAGAGTTTTCTTCTTCTTCTTCTTTTTTTTTTGGATTTTTTGAGACAGGTTTTCTTTGTGTATCCCTGGCTGTCCTGGAACTCATTCTGTAGACCAGGCTGGCCTTGAACTCAGAAATCTACCTACCTCTGCCTTCCAAGTGCTGGGATTAAAGGCATGCACCACCACTGCCTGGCATTTAAAGAGATTTTAATATAGGTTTTAAACAGAAAAATTAAAGGGAGAATTTATGTTCAGGAGAAATGTATGACACACCAAGAGTGGGCTTGTCAAAGGAGACTGAAAGTTTGTGAATGATAAGCTTAGCATGCATACTAGGAGAGAGAGGGAGAGATTTGGGGGGAGGGTGCCCAGGGAAAGAAGATGACACACTCAAGTGTGGACTGGACTTCTCAAGGAAGAGTCACAATTAAGTACCTTAGCATCAGTTATATATTCTATTTTGGTAACTCTCAAGTTATATCTCAAAGGGTTGCTAAGAAACAATTTTCTTCTCTCTGTCTTTTATTTTTAGATAGGGTTTCACTGTGTAGCCCCAAATGGCCTGGAACTTGCTATGGAGAAACTGTTGTGGAAAGAATTGTGAGCCATTGTCTTGTTCCCCATAAAAAGATTCAGGTGGAAAATATACTTGATCTCTGCAGTTCAGGTCCTAGGGCAAATATTGTATCGTAACTAAGTAAGTGTTGACTTGGGCATGAAAAACACACGGCACCTGTAAAGGGATTGGCGGGTGGAAGCAGACCAGGGTCCTACAGGAGCTGCAAAAAGCCTTTGAAATTTCCGTAGGAAGGACAAATGAAGAAGCTTATCTCATCAGAAGAAGCAAAGGCTAGAGTTAGTAGAAACATCCTTTCATTAGTAAATTTTTAGATCAGGGCCAACATGTTTACGAAAGTTAGCTGGTTGACCAGTACTCCCAGAGAACTTTGAAGAGTCTGGAGGGACATTCTGTGGTCTCAAGGCAGTGGAAAGAGATTGTGGAACAGGCATGTCAAGGGAGGCCCTGAAGTCTGTCCAGAATGCTTGCTAATGATTATGAAGCCAGACTTTGCTGTTACCTGGAGCTTTGGAAGATTTTGAGAGCTGAGATTCATCGAATGCAATGAGAAAGGGGGTGCTTTGAAGATTAAAGACAGCTTTGGGGGTGGGGGATCCCCTTATACCTCCATACCTGGCTACCATATTAGTTTTACATGAAATATAAGCAGAAGAAAAAAGTGTCGATCAAGTCAGGCCTTTGGTCAGAGGGAGATATAGTGCTGTAATACCAATTACTCAGGAGGCTAAATCAAGCAGATCACAAGTTCAAGGTCAGTCAGAGCAACTTAGCCAGACTCACGACTGAAAAATAAAATGTATAGAGCCAGGTAAAGTAAGTCTGCACATGTAGCAGAGCGACATTCAGGTCGGCAGCCCGGTCACATCCTGGGCTGTCGGTGGGCAGCTCCAGCAGCAGCGCCCTGGGAGGTGGAGCATCTACATGGATAGGCTCAGGTCATATGGGACTTGTCAGAACATGACCATCAACATTCATACATCTGGGTGAGCCCCTTCAATTGCAAGGCTGTAGCTATTCCATCTCTCCAGCCCACCTCCTTAAGCCTTGACTCAGAATTCTTCTGAGTTTTTCCAAGTCTGGCAAATACTTCTTAAGAACCTGGCCTCACCACACCCCTAGAAACACTTCTTTTGAAAACTGCTACTTCAACAGGAACATTTTCTTAGGACTCCATTTTCCCAAGAGGAACGATATCGTTGTCGTTATTGTAATTAAACATGGTTCTTTGTCTCTCTAAGCGGCCTGGAAAGACGGAAACACAATTTGGACTGAAGGTTGAGGTCACCATCTGCCAGCTTCCCTGCCCCAGGTCTGCTCCGTGCTGGAATGGACAGGCCTTGCCTTCCCCAGGCTGCTCAAACCAAGTGGGCACTTGCTGTCTGCACCTAGGGCCCCTCCATCCCTCCCAGATTTAGGAGAAGTCGGGACACTCCTGCCTCTGGTTTCTGGTTTCTGTCCACCAAGCCGACTCCGGGGCTCAGACTGCCTTGCCTGCTCAGGCTGAGGCTGGGATTGGGTGCCGAGGCACCGCCTCCGTCTCTGCGTGCCCGCGCGCTCGCTCCCGCCCTCCTCCCCGCCCCAGCCCGCTCCAGTCTCAGCCCTTTGGGCTCCGCACTGCAGATGCCAGCCGGTCTCTCGGAGCTCAGCAGCTCTCTCTGATCCTCTTGACTCCGGAGCTCCGGCTACACGCTCGCGGCTCTCCAGGAAGACTCGCCGACTTGGACTCGCCGAGCCCTGCGTGCGCAGTTGTTCCGGCGCAGCAGCAGCTGCAGCAGCGAGCACCCGGGCGGCGGACGGCGCTCTCGGATGCGGCAGGACAAACTGACCGGCTCCCTGCGTCGCGGCGGGCGATGCCTGAAGCGCCAGGGCGGCGGTGGCGTGGGCACCATCCTGAGCAATGTGCTCAAGAAGCGCAGCTGCATCTCGCGGACCGCGCCCCGGTTGCTCTGCACCTTGGAGCCGGGTGAGGCGCGGGCTGCGGATGGGCTCTGGGGTGCAAGTGTCTGCGGAGCACCGTCGGCCTGGGAGGAATGGGAGCAGACCCCGGCCTGGGTGCATTCAGCGGCCACCCGGGCACGGAGAATCCGCCACCCTGCAGAAGCCACCGCGCGGCCTATGCGCTTAGCTTCCGTGCATGGTGGGGGAGTGAGGGAGGCTGCCCCCGCCAGCCCAGGCCGCGTCACCTATTGTGCTCCAGGTTCCCTGGAAGCCAGACCTCCAGAGAGGTGTGTGGGTTGGCTGACGCGCAGCCTTGACCCTACGGGTCGGAGGGAAAGGCAGCGACTGCTAACGGCGGGCGATCGAGAGCGTGTTTTCCCGAGAGAGTGCCTGTGGTGTGTTTGTGTTGGGGTGGGAGAGGGCACGAGCTCGGTTCTGTAAGGTAAGGTCCAGGAGCCTGCCTGGCCTGGTGAGCACAGGCCCTCCCTACCATCAGCTTGTGTTTATTCATCCCTGCTTCTCCAGGCTCTGCCTATCTCCTCACCAGCTCCGTCACCTGGCATCGTTGCTCCGGGTTTTAAGAGCCTGGCTCTGGCACCTGCGCTTGGGCACTGAGGGTTCTGGCAAAGGGGTGGCCGCAGAGAACGCAGCTCTCTGCCCACGGAGCTTGAGCTTGGCGCTAACCTCTCGCTTGAGTGGCCCTCGCTGCCCCCAGGCAGTTTGTGGTCTCTACAACCCCCCCACCCCCGCGCGCGCGCATCCCTTCCCCTGCTCCCACCCAGCCTGCAGATTCTGCCCAGGCACTGGGTCTTAAAGGGTGGAATGCTGAACCTCGTGGTTTCTTTGTTTTTCTTCCCACTGAAGTGTCTAATTGCTGAGACTGTAGTATTTATTTGCCGTCTTCTTTTACCTTTTACCCCCCCCCCCCTTTTAGATCTCCTTCCCACGTTAAATAGTGTTTTGTATTTCTGAATCCGGAACACCTGTGATTATCAGATGTAACATAAACCTCCTCTCCTCTCATTTCACTCAGAAGAAAAGAGCGTGAAAATGACCCGATTTAAGCCTGTGCGTGAGGGCAGCGAATGATCAGTTCCACGTAAAGCCTGACTCATTTTTGATTATGAGAAAAATAGTTGTTGTGGTTTTGACTGACTAGCCCCAGTTGCTTTTCAGCACAGGAAAATAATTGGTTTATGCCCAGCAGGTGGCCCCTCAAAGTCAAAGGAGCAAACTTGGTCAAACATACTGGGAGTCCAGTGGTTTTGGGGCAGTGACAAAGTCACCACAGGCCGAATTTCCTGGTCTTTGTTGTGATAAAGCAAGAATTATAATGATAAGCTCTTGTATTCAGCACCCCAGCACTGGACAGCACTCTCTACAAAGTCCATTTCATAGGTTGGCATTGGAGGTTGTCTTGATCCTACTACAGAGACTGGGAGGAATTCATTAAAACCATTTTCCAGAGATGAGAATCAGTGGGTAATTAACATTTTCTTGGAGAAGAAAATCATCTATCCAGTCATAGCACAGCTTTGACTTTAAAGTTTCGAAATGTCAGGGTATTCTCAGATGCCCTGGATTCTTGGCACAGGACATCTAGGTGTCAATACATGTGTCAAGAACACTTGCACGGGGCTCCACATTATCATCAAGAGCAAGAACAACAATAGCAACATTCCAACTACCTATCTGCTTATAGTCAAGAGCTTGGGCAATGCAGTCATGTCTTTCCCGCTTCATGTCTTTCCCACTTCTCGACTCCATATGTATGTCTTTTAAAAGGCCACTTCATTACTTTTTTAAGTCTTGAAGACTGTTCCTATACATACTAATCTTTAAGTGTTCCTATCCATGTCAATATATATGTGGTGGAATTGAGAGGTTTTAAATATGGAGGCAACAATGTCATCGTTTGATTTTTTTTTATTATTATTATTGAGAAGGTTTGACATTTCTTAGTCCTTGAATTTGTAAGGAATAAGCCTTTTCTAAATTGGCTAAGGGAGCTGGGGAGATAGATGGCTTAACGGCAAAGTGCTTGCTCTGCAAGCATAGGACCTGAGTTTGCATCCTGAGAACCTTTGTAAAAGCTGTACAGTATATGTTGGTAGCCCCAACATTCCAGGAGTGTGTGTATAGCATTGATCACATCTCCAGAGTTCACTGATTAGCCTAGTGATTGAGCTCCACAGTGAGAGACTATGTCCCAAAATATAAAGTGTAGAGCAATTGAGGAAGACACCTCTATATGCATGCTTACTTGCACATATGCACACACACACATATGTGGACAGGTTCCCATGAGTGCTCACACACACACACAGAGAGAGAGAGAGAGAGAGAGAGAGAGAGAGAGGAGAGAGAGAGAGAGAGAGAGAGAGAGAGAGAGAGAGAGAGAGAGAGAGAGAGCGAGCCACACACAGAGCCACACACAGCTTAAAGTCCAGTACTTAGAAGATGCAGGAAGCGAAGACCAGGTAGATACTCATAGAGACTTTCAAGCCATTAGGGATGAAATAATCAGACCCTGTCTTCAAAAACCAAACAATGCTATCAAATGATTTTTAAAACTGTATAAAAAGTGATATATCATGTTTTCATATTTAATTATATTTTTTATAATTTAAACAGGAATAAGAATTGTTACAGAATTTCTCTTCAATAACAACACACAATTCTATTGCAGATTGTGAACACTGGCTAAACAGAAGTAATACAAATTTATTTTTTTCATGTACTTTCCCACTTCTGTTGCATAGATTTGGGATCTAAATCAAAGAAAATTAAAGTGGTAGATCACTTAGGATTAGAATTCAGTCCTATCTTTAGGTTATAGTCTAGAATTTTAACATACTTTTATCATCAACCAATAGGTGTATTGAGACAGAATTAAAACATTTGGAAGTCATCAAATGGAGTGCTTATAACAAGCAGAAAGAGGCATGGGTGGGTTGTAGCTCAGGGGTGGAGCACTTGCCTAGCATGCGCTGGGCTAAAAGGTTTGATCCCCAGTATTGCCAAATCAAAGCAAACAGAAAGAATAGATAGACAGACGTAGTCTGTTCTGCTGAGACTCCAACTCCAACCTTGAATGCACTAGGCACTAGCTCTGCCTCCTTGCTATATCCACAGCCTCATGAAGGTATTTTATAGCTTTTGGTGTTCCAGTAAAGCACCCCTGACCCCTGTGTTGGGAATGGATCCTAAGGCCTCACACATACTCAATGGTTGATCTACTGCCGGGCCTCTGCTCCAACCCTTGACGTTTCTCCTTAAGTGTCTTGGTCGATGCAGGTGTTGCAGAAAAACAAACTCTGTCGGTAGAGAACTCCCTTTTGTGTTTTGTAATTGTTAATTGCCCAGGTGACATACCTGCAGCCAGTCACCAAAGCAGTCCTCTGAGATGGGGCTCACTGTCCTTACCTCAGAGATGCGGGACTGAGGTCAGGCAGGCTAAGCAGCTTGACTTCAGGACCTAGAGTTAATGCAGGTCTGCATCTCTAGCCTGGGTTTTGTTTTTGCACTACTCTGGTCCTCTGTGGAGGTCTCCACCTAATGTTTGTAACTCCATTTTATTGTCTTAGGTCACTTTTCTGTTTTAATGTTAATAAAATTTTTCTAAATTTAGTATAAAAAACACTTAATTTTTTTTTTACCATAATTCAGTAGAACCATTGAATTATTTATGAACTTTGTTATAATTTCCATAAATAACAACGACCTAATTTTCTTCTAGGAGTCGATACAAAATTGAAGTTCACACTTGAGCCATCTTTGGGTCAAAATGGTTTTCAGCAGGTAACTTTGTTTTTGGTTTGAGGATGTCA
>JADRCC010318884.1:0-14316 GCA_019843855.1 Hylomyscus alleni | reverse complement strand
CCTCTTTTCTTTCTTGCTTTCTCTCTTTCTTTTTTCTCTCTCTCTCTTTCTCTCTTTCTTTCTTTCTTTCTTTCTTTCTTTCTTTCTTTCTTTCTTTCTTTTTCTCTTTCTTTCTTTTTCTCTTTCTTTCAATGTTGAGAATAGTTTTAAATGGTGTTTTTGCAACTACAGTGACTGGGCCTGATTGTTACTTTTCCACTTAATTTCTCTGACAAGGGTAAGGTAGTTAGTGTCCCTGCATGTCAATTGCTTCATCTCTTTTACTTCTCTATTTTTACCTTTTTGATTTAGAATGTTTGGTAGTCTCCTGAACACACATTTAAATGCTTAGACATGGTACACAAAGCATTTTTTCTCCTTCATTTTTTTAAAGACTTACTTACTTACTATGTATTTAAAGAGGCATGTGACTATTCACAGAGGTCACAGGAAGGCTTCAGAATTCCTGAAGTTGATGTTGTAAGAGGTTGGTAAGCTTTTCGTGTTGGGGCTGGGAACTAAAGTCAGGTACTCTGGAAGAATAACAAGCTTTCTTAACCTCTGAGCTATTGGTCCTGGCTATTTTTTTCTTGTCTAGGAATGGCATGAATAATAGAAACATGAGTAGCGGGAATACATACTCTTACTAGTAATTTGGTTTAATATTTAAATATTTTGTTGTTTTTACTGCATCCTATACTTTGGCCCATAAAACAATAACAAAAGGCTACTGCAAGAAACTTTGTAGCAAATGTATTAATTTAGATCATGGTAGTAGGAGAGAGTCTGGATATACACACCTAAATTCAAGCACTTGTACCACTTCTGAAATCTTAAACCAAAGCACTTCTCATTAGAGAGAACTATTTCTCAGTGTCCCAATAATAAACATGTTCATAATGACTTATTATTATACTATAAAAGAATACACCTTTCAGCTTCACTGGAGAAACTTCTATTTACAAGACATGGTGATTAGCACAGAGACACACATTTGGCCAAGTTGCAAAGAATAAGAGAAGTGTCCTGAAATCCCTGATCACTAATCTAAAATGTGCTTGTTTTATTGAAAATGTCTATGTTTATAACATCGTGTTAAAAACAACATAATTAGTTTTGCTGGGTTGGTCTTTGAGAAGGTGGTGTGCTCAGTATTGCTTCTTAGGATGATTATGAAGTGGCTTCTAGATTATACAAACAAGGAGAAAAGACTCAGTTTAAATGTGGATGGCATCGTTCAATGGACTGGCATCTTGTACTAAATGAATAGGATAAATCAGAAGCACATTAACACCCACTTCTCTCTACTCCTGATTCCAGATGCCATATGAGCAGCCCCACCCCAAGTTGCTTCCTTTAGTAGCTCTGGCAGCTCTTTTTCCCTACCTACATATAAAGTAATTAATACAGAAGATAACAAGTAGGAATTTTATCCCATTATTTACATATTTTCAAAGCACATCTCAGTCATTTTGCTAACCTCTCTTAATCTTCTTAAGGTATTAGGAGCCTTCAGTGTTTACTGTAGCTCTCAGGGTCCCAGCACTTTACTTGATCCCATTATGTAAATTCTCATTATTTTGTTAGTGAAGGATACTTGGACAATTGTTTTATTCCCTTTGTCTTTATCTAGCTTTAAGAAAGCCCTTCCCTTTTCATAAGTTTGGATTTTGTAATGTAGCCTAAGTTGACTTTGAAATTAGCAGGGTGTAGAGAAAGTAGAAGGGAGGAACATTTAGTTTGAGAGGGTTTTGGTAGTTTTGTTTTGTTTTTGTCTTTTGTTTGTTTTGAGATGGCATTGTGAAGGAGAGCTTCCTTTTGGCGATATAAACTGAGGAGGGAGGTGAGCTGGGTGCTTTCTCTGACACTCTGGGCTAGCAGGCTTTCACCCCAGTTCCCATATCTTTATTGATGAAACTGATAGATTGGAGTTTTGTTAAAAACAACAATCAACAGGTTTTTTTTTCTGCTCCATTGTTTCTGGAACAGAAATATTAAAATATGGTTGGGAGATGAAGGTGTTCCTGGGAAGATTTTTCTGAAAGCTGGTCTGTGGATTGGGCAGGCTAGGGCAGTATGAGTTTCTATGTTCTATACTCTACAGCAACTAAAATTGTGTATAGAGTTGGTCAACAATGCAGCAATACTTACTCTGTGTATATCTAGTACCAAAATCTCCATTCCTGATCCATTATTGCTCCATTCCATAATTCCCCTCCATGTTTTGAATATTTTAATGAATATAGGCCTGTTCCTAGCAGTGTACATTGAACATGTGTTTTCAGAGAAAATTATTTCCCATTAGAATTTTTCCTCAAACTCTCTGAAGTATAATTAAATGGTCTCCAATAGTTTCCACTTTTATTTCCCTGAATTTTTTTAATCATAATCAATTCCTTTCATATATGTTTTTTCCTCAGAGACTTAATTTGTTGGCCAGTTTTATTATTATAAGAAACTTTTGCTGATTATGGTTTCTGCCAGAGTGAGCTTTCTTCTGTAGTCAGTAATTCCCAAGAGATCAACTTCAAAGGTCACACATAATAGACACAAATTTTGACACATATGACATTTGCTAATGTCACTTTAATTATGAAAGGATTATTTCATTGATACAGACTGGATAGAAGAATGGGTACTTTTGTTTCTTCATTAACCTGTGAGAATCAACTTTTTGTCACAATTCTACATGTGTTCTGCTGGGGTTCCTTGTTTGGGTAGTTCAGGTTTTATAGCTATTCTTATCACTTCATGTTCTTTAGATCAACAAGAAGACAGCAGGAGAAAGCAGCCATCTGTCAGTGACTTAGTTAAGGTTATCATTCCTGTCATGAAACACTGTGCCCAAAAGCAAATTGGGGAGGCAAAATATTGTTTAATTTATACTTCCACATCACTGTTCATCATCTGAGGAAGTAAGCACAGGACCTCAAGCAGGGTATGAGCTGATCCCAGGACAATGGAAGAGTGCTGCTTCCTGGCTTGCTCCATGTAGCTTGGTCAGCCTTCTTCCTTGTAGAAGCCAGGAACAAAATGCCAGAGTTGACCCCACCAATAATAGGCTGATTCCTTCCCCAGCATCCTCTAATTAAGAAAATGTCCTACAGGCTTATGGGCAGCCATATCTTTGAAGGCCTGTCCTCAGTTAGGGCTCCCTTTTCAATGATGACTATGCCTTGAAGACAGAAAACTAGATAGCATAGTCACCAATCATTGCCTATTGTTGAAAAGCCTTATCTTGATCACACCACTTAATTCTAGAGAGAATCTTATCTGTCTAGCTCTCATACTGCTCAGCTGCTGTGGATGTTTGCAGACTCATGGTCCACGAAACTCAGTGATGATGCAGATAGATGTACACATGAAAGTAGGTGCCAATAACTGTATTTTCTTCTTTGAGTTCTGGTGTTCACACTCATGTCCTCATGCTTGCAAGACACGCTCTACAGACTGAGCTACCCCCACCATCTATCATGCATGTGTGTAAGCCATAGAAACTGTCTTAGTTTTCAGATAATTATGCCATCGACATCAATATGATGAGATATATCATTGATGTGTGTGCATATGTCTAGATCTATCATTTCTCTATAGCTACCTTCATAAAAAGACTTAAATAAGTTTATAGAAAAAAATATGAAATATCAATTAGGTGAGTAATTGAGTAAGTGAAAAGACCTGGGAAGAAGTGTGGAAAATTTTTAAGCTCAGTCTACAGAAATTTGGAAGAAAATAGAGATCTTTAAATGGCATATGTAGATGATGTGTTGGTGTTAAACTTCTTGTAGCTACGGCAAAGGTCTTATGCTATGCATAAAATAACAGCATTCACCACAGTGAGATATTGTGTGATTCTGTGAAATATGTACTGTGATGTCAGTTTAGTGTCTACTGAAAAAAACAGGATTCAGTGAGTACTAGCATTATATTTGAGTTCGGGGAACTGACAAGCAAATATAAGGAATATGGCATGGTGAGAAAATCCTAGGGAGTGATAAGAGAGAGTAATAATGGAGTACACAAGCAGAAAGTTATCTCTCGCTCCAGAGGAGATGAGGCATGCAGCAAGTATCCAGGGCTCCATAAGAAGCTACGACACTGTAATTCTTCAAACGAAAATTAAAGCAAGCAAAATCCTCTCCCCAAGTCACTACATTATTTTTCCCCTCCCACAGTACTTACTTACCTGTGATCCAGAAGATTCTACTTGCTCATTCACTCACTACCCATCTATCAAGATACAACATTTTTTGAAGATATCAACTATCCCAGAATAAGTTGGTGTCTAAAATGCTATGCCTTCTTTAAATACATGCTAAAGAATGAATAACACATTCAGCATCCCCATCTCCCACTGCTTCTTGTGTTACACAAAGGCTTCCTTGTCTGCTAACTGGTTGACTGAACTTTACATGGACTTTGTCCTGTCAGTATATGGTTGGTAGGAGTACAATTAGGGAGGCCCCTAATATCTGGCTTTAATAAGATACAAAAGTCACAGATGATTTTTATGGGCTAACTCATGATTTCTGATGTTATTAGTTTCAACAGAAATGGCTTCTGCAATACAGGCTATCACCCTCTATCACCAGCATCTCTCTTGTCAATCTGATCTGAAAATTAATTTTTTTATGAAAGATAATTTGAATGGAAATACCAGGCTTGTGAAACAGGATGCAACGCAAATGCAGAGTGGTGGTGGGGTTGTATTGCAAAGGCCTTTAAGTAATTCTTCCTTTCCTTCTTCCTTCCTTCCTTCCTTCCTTCCTTCCTTCCTTCCTTCCTTTCTTCCTCTCTCTCTTTCTTTCTTTCTTTCTTTCTTTCTTTCTTTCTTTCTTTCTTTCTTTCTTTCTTTCTTTCTTTCTTTCTAATGTATGAGGCAAAATCAAAAAGGGAATTGAAAGGTTTTTTTCTCTCTTCAACTTTTAAAATGGAATGTGACTTTGCTTCTTCAATATACTGTAGACTATTCCATCAATTTCCTTTCAGACAGAAATCCATTTAGTGTGCATGACTTTTGCACCAGTTTGTAGTGAGATGGTCTGATGCTGTTTGTATTCTAATTCTAAATACTGGTTGGTTCTCAAGATGTGGTTGTCCTGGACAAGCAAATCATTAGGTACACTAAGTGATGCAATGTGAAATTTGTTCCCCAATGTAACTGGCCATTAAAAGGCTTGAGCCTATTATTGATCAGGGAAGGGAGAAAGGTGGGACATGAAGATTGAGTCAGTGGCTTACAGGTAGAGGAAGGATGAGAAGAAAAAATATGGAGGTGAAGGAGACTAAAATTGAAGGAATTGGAGCATGAGCTCATGGCCAAGAGAAACAGGAAATAATAAGGGACTTTATAGCTAGAGAAGAGTTAGAATAGCTCCAAACTTGCCCAATATGGGATTATGTCTTGTAAATAACATACCTGAATTATATGTCTTTTATATGAGTTAACTAGGACTGTAAATTAATTTTATGCAAGTCTGTGGTGCTATAAGCTACAAGACTCAACATGATCACTGTGTAATTTTTCCCCTGTCTCTCTTTTTCCATCTGATGAGTCTGGGATGTTCTAGAATCAACAATATTGACACTATAGTATCTTACTCTGGTGTGTATGACTTCTCCTGTCTGACAGTAGTTCGTGTCTGTTCTAAGACTTGAGACTCAATGAAACTTCCTGTGTTAGTCATCTTTCTGCCACTAATACAAATGTTTTAAATAAGTCAAATTTTAAAGAACAAAGTTCATTTTCACTCTCTGTTTTGGAGCTTTTCATGTATGGTCAGTTGGTTCTGCAGTTTTGTATCTCTGTTGAGGCAGAAATATATGGCAAAATGATGCATGTCATTATCAGGAAGCAAAAGACAGATAAGTTCTATGTCTGGCAGAGTTGGGGCTTTACATAAGTACATATAATGACTGCCTAGTATACATGAAGCCCTGAGTTTTAGTGCCATATTAATCAGGCAGTACATTCCTGTAATTATAGCCTTCAAGAAATGGAGGCATGAGATCTACAAGTTCAGAGTCGCTCTCAGCTTCACAGTGAATAAGATGCCAACCTTGTCTACATGGGACTTGTCTCAAAAATTTAAAAAAAGCAAGTAAATCAGAAATAGGAAGGGATTGGGGTCCAACAACCCCTGCCAAGGGCTTCCAAGGAGCTAAAGAACTTCAATGAGGCTCCATGTTGTAAAGATCCTACCACTATCCATTAGTGCTAACTGCAGTCTTGGTCCATAACCTACAGGCTTTCAGAAGATATTTCAGCTTCAAATCAAGTATTTGCTAAGTCATAAATGTGTGGGACCATAAAAGGCAGTCTGTTGTCTGGTTGAGCTAGCTTTAAACCCTGGAGGTCCAACAGATGTTCCTGAAAGGGAAAGGAAGGTGTTTGCTACACCCAGAGACACCAGGCTCCTGACACAAGGCCTCTGCTCCATAATTCTGTGGCTGTCAGTCACACTGAGCAATGTTCCAGCACCTGGTATTCTGTCTGGACTCCACACCCACAGTTACCTGGCAACAACCAGGTATGCTCCTCCTCAAATTTACCTGGCACTAGCCAGGTAAGCCTGACCCACTATAAAAGGGCCTGCTTGCCCCCTCCTCTCTCTCTCTCTCTCACTCTCTTATTCTCTTACTCACTTATTCTTGCCTCTCTCTCTTGCTCTCTTGTTCCCCCTCTCTCTGTATTCTTTCTCCTTCTCTCTCCACGTGTCTATGGCCTGCCTCTACTATTCTACTCTCTCCCTCCTCCTCTCTGCCTTTCTCTGCTTCTACTACCCTCTTATCTCCCTTTCCCAGACACTTCTCCCTGCAAAAGGTAGTTAACATCAGGCCCATGGGGTATGCCACGGGCTGACCAGTCTAGGTCTCCCTCAACCCATGGGGGGAACAGGGTCCTAGTCAGGTAGACAAGGTGTTGGCACAAGAGAATGCAGATTCTGAATGTAATTTGTACAAAATAGACATCAGGCTTATATAGTATACAGAGAACAGGGCAAACTACAGAAGTCAAGTGGGCAGGAGATGGCTACATCAAGGTCAGTGAGAACAAGCAGCCAAGTGCAAGGCAGAGGAGTAGTGGTGTCATTCTTCAGACTGGGTTGTTCTGGCAGCCCCAAGATAAACTCTCAGGGTCTGTCTGAAGCAAGCAGCTGAAGGTTGTATTGGCTGTAACATAGATAATTAGTGGGGGAAGCCCTAAAACTTCTAACTTCTCACTGGCAGTAAAACATGTTTTCTTTGTGTGGGACTGCTCTGATAAAAAGTGCCTAACTGCTGTCTCTAACTCTTGAGACACCCTGTCTGGTAAGACCGCTTCTTAGTAAAAATTCCAAGCTAATTACAGCTAGGAAATCTGTTAGGATTAATGAAACACTGTGAAGGCCAGGAAATAATGTTCAATCTCAGCTTTAGCTAATAATGAAATATTTCTTAGGGTATCTTTATGCCTGAATAAAGAAAGCACACAGATCTCTCCACAGATTATAGCAGAGATCAATCTGGAACACTCTGAGTTAGGAGATGTCAGTGACTGACTACCTCAGGAGGCTGATTCCTTTTGAAGTGTACGCCTCAGGTCTGTGATCAGGTTTTTAGGCCTGTCCCAGGCACAACTGAAGTAGATGAGTTCTGTGTAACAGGGAAACCATTTCACTCATCACAACTCTCCTCCATGAAAATAAATTCCTTAAAACCATGGACTGTCTCTTCTCACTGGGATCTGCCATGCTGGAGCAATGGAGCAGGTGTTCCTCTAAAGAGATGTGTGTCTAATCTCACACAGGGGGCCTGTCTGCACTCTCAGCCACAGACTCCACCGAACCAAGCCTGAGCAAGCCAAGGACTCTTCTCCCTGCAGGAACCATCTGGAGGAGCTTGCCTCCCTTCACTTTCCTCTTCAGTCCCCGGCTAGAGCCGGGCCATGGGCCCACACACTGTTCTCAGCTCTGTTCTAGCAATGCCCGAAATGCCCAAGAGTTTGAGAATCTGTCATCCTCAACCTCTGTTCAGGCCTGGGGACTCTGAGCCAATTCCAGCAGGTCCACAGGGACTTCAAACTGTACCCCACCCCGACCCCCCACCGCTGGAGTGGGGTCCTTTAGCTTCTCACAGCCTGACACCCTCCTGGATGCTGCCTGGGGTGCATACAGTCAAACTTCCCTCATCCTACCTCACCCAGTGGCCTGAGCCCAGAGCAGACAGGGGACCCTACTTTTAACCCACAATAAATGTATTTGTTGGAGCTGGAATTTGATGCTAGGCCAGGCTACTGGACTCTGGGTGGATCTAATACAAATCCAGAGTGACTATCAGGCGGGATGGAACCTGACCCGAAGCCATCCTCTCAAACAGCCTCTTTCCCTAGAAGCTGACATTTATTTGCATGTTGTTGACTATGACAAAAATTGGATGTTAGAAGGTTCCAGAAAACTTCGAGGATGATTTTTTTTTTCTTATCCATAGGTATCTGGTGATGACCTGTAAGCTGAAGCAGGCCATTGGCTTCCTGAAGTTCTTAAGTGACTCCCTCCCCTACGCCACTCCAAATGCCCCCCCACCACCACTACCTCCATCCCACTTCTTACCAGAGGCCTTTATGTCTCTCTTGACCTTCTAGGGCATCCAACTTTACACTCTTCAATCATTGAAATCCAAACAAACAACTGTCTGTCTGGTTATAATAGATATGTCTGCACTTGTCCTCAAGTATAGATGGAGAAGTGAAACTAATTCACATATACTCATTCCTGTATTGGTCCTACTTCTTTCCTAGAGATAATCATTCACCTCTACAGTCTGGCACTTGTCCCAGATACCACCAGAGGAGAGTACAGTGCGATTATAATCAGACCTTTCTAACTCTCTTCCCTTGAACTCTTCAGGGTTACAGAGAGGCAATCCATCATTTGAGGATCAAACTCAATTGTATCAGATTGCAAAAAGGGAGACAGGTTGAGAGATAGCTTATTGGAAAAATGCTTGTCTTGAAAGCACGGGAACCTGAGTTTGTAACTCCATGATCCATGGAAAAGCTAGATCTGGGAGTAGGGGGTAATCTAAGAATTTAGGAGTATAGGGATGAGATAATCAGCGGGGGTTCCCTTGCTAATCACTATCTTAAACAGAGAGTTTCATGATTGATATAGAGACCCTGTCTGAAAATGTAATATGGCAAGGAATATAGAAAAACTTCTCAATGTTAACCTCTGGCTTCTCCTCGTATACATATAAATATGTACATATACCCACACATGGGTACACCCATACAAAAACACACTCACATACACACACATATACAGGGGGGGGAAGGAGGGGAGTGGAAGTGGGATGGGAAGGGGAAGAGAGATAGGGAAGGAGAGGGGAAGAGGGAGAGGGAGATGGAGAGGGAGAAGGAGAGGGAGATCCAATGGTTTGTATTTGCAATCACAGTGATCAGGAGATACAGGCAGATGAATAGGGAAATGTAACCAGAGAGCCCACCATCCTTGATGTGTTCCAAGCCAGTAAAAACCCCTGTCTTAAAAAAAAAAATATGGCTCTTGGAACACTATGAAGATATTGGTTTTAACTTTTCTTTGAAATTCTGGTAGAATTTCTGTAAAACTATCTGGTCATGAGCTTCTCTCTGGGGATGATCTTTTATTGACTGCTTCTATATACATAGTGGATGTAGGGCTGTTTAAATAGTTTACCTGATCTTGATTTAACTTTGTTAAGTGGCATCTGTTTAGAAAAATCATCCATTACCTTAAGATTTTCCAAATTTGTGGAGTACGTGCTTCTGAAGTAAGATGCAATGATTCTTTGAATTTCTTCATTGGCTGCTGTTATATTTCCTTTCCTCTTCTAAGTTTGCTTATTTGGATACTGTCTCTGTCTTTTACCTAGTTTGGCTAGGGGTTTGTCTATATCTTGCTTCTTTTTCAAAGAACATGCTCTCGGTTTCCTTGATTCTTTGAATTGTTTTCTTAATTACTAATTGATTAATTTCAGTCCTTATTTCCTACCTTATACCCCTCCTCAGTTTGTTTTCTTCTGTTTGTTTGTTTGTTTTTTGTTTTGTTTTTGTGTTTTCCTGTCAAGACCATCCAGATGTACTGTTAAATTGCTGGTAAATGAGAACTTTCTAATTTCTTTAAATGGCACTTAATGCTATGAACTTTCTTTTCTTAAAACTGCTTTCATTTTGTTCTATAAATTAGAGTATGCTTTGCCTTCATTTTCCTTAAAATCTAGAATGTCTTTAATTTCTTTCTTTATTTCTTACTTAACCTATGGATCTTTGAGTAGAGAGTAATTCATTTTCTATGAGTGTGTAGGTTTTTGAGAGTTCCTGTTATTGTTGAAATCCTGCTTTAATCTCTGGTGGTCTGATAAGATACAAGGCACTATTTCATTTTTCTTATATCTGTTGAGTCTTGCTTTGTGACTATGTGGTCAGATTTGGAGAAGGAACCATGATGTGCTGAGAAGATGATATATTCCTTTGTGTTTGGGTGAAATATCCTACAGATGTCTATTATGACTATTTGATTCATAATATCTGTTAGTTTCAATATTTCTCTGTTTAGTTTTTGTGTGGATGACCTGTTAATTGTTGAGAGTGAGTTGTTGAGGTCTCCTAGTACTAATGTGTGGGATTTAAAGTCTGCTTTAAGTTTTAGCAATGTTTCTTTTACAAATGTGAGTGCCCATGTATTTGGGGCATAGATGTTCAGAATTGAGATATAATCTTGGTAGATTTTTTTCTTTGATGTGTGTAAAATATACTTCCCTGTCTCTTTTGATTATTTTTTGTTCAATGTCTATTTTATTAGATATGAGAATGGTCATTCCAGCTTGCTTTTTTGTGTCTATTTGCTTGTAAAATTTTTCCATACCTTTCCGCTGAGGTAACATCTGCCTTTATTGTTGAGATGTATTTATTATATGCAGCAGAATGATAGATCTTGTTTTTATATCCACTCTAATTGGCCATGTCTTTCTATTGGAGAATTGAGACCATTGATGTTGAGAGATAATAATGGCCATTGATTTTTTTTTCCTATTATTTTGATGGTAGTGAAGGTGGTGGTGTTGGAGGTAATGGTGGTCATGGTGTGTGGTGGTGGTGGTGGTGGTGTGTGTGTGTGCTTGTGTGTACATACAGATGTAAGCCCACATACAAATGTGCTTCCCTTGTTTTCGCTGGTATGTACTTATTTCCCATGTATTCTTAGATGTAATTATCCTCCTTACCTTGGAGTTTCCCATCTAGTATTTGCTGTAGGACGGGAGTTTGTGGATAGGTATTGTTTTAATTTAGAATTGTCTTGAAATATTTTGGTTTTTTCCATCTACGGTGATTGAGAATTTTGGAGAGTATAGTAGTCTACTTTAGCCTCAGTGGGTTGTTTTGTTTGTTTGTTTGTTTTGTTTTTGTTTTTGTTTTTTAGAAGCTACAAGATATTTGTTCAGACCCTTCTAGCTTTTAGAATCTCTGTTGAGATGTTGGTTTTAATTCTGATAGTTCTGCCTTTGTTTGCTATCTGGCCTTTCCCCCTTGCTGCTTTTATTATTCTTCTGTAGATGTTGTGTTTTCATTATAATGCATTGGGAGTATTTTTTTTTTTCTGGTCCAGTATAAACAGCTGTTTGTAAGTGTCTTACATATTTTTGGCCATCTCTTTTGTTCACTTAGAGAAGTTTTCTTTTATGAATTTTTTTGAAAAGATTTTTTGGTCCATGAAGCTGAGACTTTTTACCTTCTCCTATTACTTTCTTATGTTAGATCTTCTCATGGTATCCTAGATTTCCTGGGGAGTTGTGTCAGAATTTTTTTTTAAATTCAATATTTTCTTTGACTGATATATCAATTTATATTTTAACTTTTACACCTGAGTTTCTCTCTTCTGTCTCTAGGATTCTGTGGGAAGTGCTTACATCTGTTGTTCTTGTTCTCTTCTCTAGGTTTCTCATATCCAGGATTCTCTCTGTTTGTGTTTTATTTATTGTTTCTATTTCCATTTTAAGGTCTTGAGAAGTTTTATCCATTTCTTTCATTTGTTTGATTGTGTACTCTTTCTTACGTTTTTAAGGGATTTATTTATTTGCTCTTTGAAATCCTTTATAAGATTGTAATTAAGGCAATTTTCTTGTATTTCAGTACTGTTTCAATATCCAGGGCTTGCTTTAGTAGGATAGCTGTGCTCTGATCATATCACACTGCCCTGACTTTTTTTTTTTTTTTGTCAGGTAGTGAAGTAGGGTACAGGAAGTGATTCTAACCTGTATGGTTCCTGTGTGGGCTGGTGAAGGTAGGTGGAGAGATGGCAGGAGAATGGAGGTCTAGCATGAATGGCAACCTACTCATGGTTAATGGAATGCATGTGTGTTTATGCTCTTGCATGTGCACATACACAGACACAAGTCTAAAAAGTTAAAATATGATATTAACTCTCACTCCTGCCTCAATAGCAACATGGTAGGCATTGTGCAAACCTGATTAATCCCTTTGAAAGCTGTGGAATGGCATTATCCCAGTTTGACAAAAAGCACTGGTATGCAGAGAAATCCAGTAAAAGTTTCCAGGTTCTTCTGGTGGAAAATGCGAGCTGAGTTGCAATTCTATTTTACCTGGCTTCCAATTCCATGGCTTTGCCATTATGCTAGCTCCCAGCTTCACATAGTCTCCCTCTCCTTCTCTCTCTCCCTCCCTCCCCCCTACGTCTATCTGTGGCTGTGTAATGTGTGTATATATATTTGCATGTACCTATGAACGTTTGTCACTAAAAGTGTGTGTGTGTGTGTGTGTGTGTGTGTGTGTGTGTGTGTGTGTGTGTAGATCATAGGTTCACATTTATTGAGTATTTTTGTCAACCTTTCTTCACCTTCTATAGTGAGACAGGGTCTCACAATGATCCCAGGTCTTACTGATTCAGAAAGTCAGCTAGCCTGCTTGCCCCAGGAATCTGAAATTTATTTGTTTGCTGAGGATGAGAATACTGGTACTAATGCTTTTATGGCAAGTGCTTTACCCTGGTGAGCCATCCCCAATTCCAACACTGGTGCTTTCTACAAATCACACACACTGCGACAGCAGAGAATCCCCAGTACATGTCTAAGGAACATGGTATCAGTGCAATTAACTAATAAAACCAACAACCTCTTCCTGAAAACCCACCCACTAAGATTATAAGCTTTTATACTTGACACATTTTTATTTAATTTCAAAGTCTCTAGAGAAGGAATGTAATTTCATGCTACATGTCCTTGGCTTTTCTTTTTACTTTTATGTAACTCTGTAATGGAACATATTTAAAAAATAAATCAGTATAGGCAATCTAAAATTTCTTGGATGATTTGTCTCTAAATTAATGGTAACACCCGAAAGGGCAGATCAAGACACATTATTAAAATACATAATTAAAATGGTGAGTCTAATATGTAAAAGTGAGACATATTAGTTACTAGTCAGTATAATCTAAGATTAGACTGGGAAGATGGGCAAGTGAAGCAAGCAATCAATCGAATAGTGAATTGTGTATTGCTCTCTAATTAGAAGGTTTATATTTGAGGGAGGATTATGAAAAGTAAAGTTCATGTTTCTGCTCCATTTAGAAGTTGAGAGTACTGTATCTTAATCATTTTTATTATGTACTTTTTTGTGTGTAGGCAGGTGGCCTTTATTTGGACAGAGGACAACTATGGAATACAACTTCTCTCTTTCCATCATGTAGATTTTAAGCCATTAAGCTTGGGACTAAGTGCCTTTCCCATTGAGCCATATTACTGACACCAGGATTACAATTGTATAAGAGTTCCTCTCTCTCTCTCTCTCTCTCTCTCTCTCTCTCTCTCTCTCTCTCTCTCTCTCTCTCTCTCTCTCTCTCTCCCTCCCTCCCTCCCTCCCTCCCTCCCTCTGTCCTTTGTTCTCTTTTTCCTTTTCTCATTCTTTCTCTTCTTACTTCCCTTCTCTTCTTCTTTCCCTCCTTCCTTCCTTCTTTTCTTCCTTCTTTTCCTCCTTCTCTGTCTTATGCTAACAATTCTCTGAAACTTTCTAGTGGAATAGCAAAGTATATTGTTTTAGATGTTGGTCTCCAGGCACGTGGAAAGGTCACTAGACTAAAGCACTGAGATACAAGAGTTTATTACTCCAGTTAGTGAGCCCTAATTAACAGAAGGAGAAAGTTCATACTTCCATCTTCTCCAGTGAAGAACTTCCATTTAAAGAAAAATTTAAAATAATTGTTTTATTTGTTTGGATATGTGTATGTTTGAAAGCCAGAAAATAACCTAGAGTGTCATTCCTCATGTACTGTCTACATTGTTTTCCAGACAGCATCTCTCATC
>JADRCC010318882.1:0-10597 GCA_019843855.1 Hylomyscus alleni | reverse complement strand
TTTTTTTTTTTTTTTAATTTTTTTCAAAGTGACCTCAGGACCCCAGGAGACTGGCTGACTGTTCTTTCCTTTCACAGTGAGCTTGGGCAAAAGGAAAGAGAAGCCTGGTGGCGTCTAATTGTGTCTTTACAGCCAACTGGGCTACCAAAATGATTGTCTTTTTCTCTCCGAGCCTTACTGACCTGTGGCTAATGAGATTTGTGCTTCGATTAGTTGTAGAACATAAATTAGCTAATCGATGGCAACGGATTCACATTATTTCTCAAACATGAGTTCCGCAGCAGTGATCTGTAGGTAATATTCAAATCAATTTCAAATATCCAGGATGCCTCTGTGGTGGGGTGCAGGCTTGGTGGCAGCCTCTTAGCTCAGGCTGGGCCTAGAGGATACACAGCTTTGCTGTGCAAACAACGCAAATTGCTGAGCCTTTGTTCTGCGAGGTGGAAAAAGGCTAGTGGGGCTCCTTAGAAGGCTGTGGGCGACAAAGCAAGACGAATCTGTGAAAGTGCACACCTTGAGATAGCTTCCAGTCTGAATCAGAAACATGTGCATGTGTCGTCCCCACCCCAGACCCCACAAAAGCTACACAGCCAAAATAAACCCGACAACAACAACAGCAACAGTAACAGCAACAACAACCAGGGAATCTTAGTGTCAGGCTTTTTTGTATTTAAGTTTTCTTTCTTGAATTCGCGTGTGTGTGTGTGTGTGTGTGTGTGTGTGTGTGTGTGTGTGTGTGTGTGTGTGTGTGAGAGAGAGAGAGAGAGAGAGAGAGAGAGAGAGAGAGAGAGAGAGAGAGAGAGGACTCTGTGCTGAAGTCACAGGACACTTTTTGAGAATTTGTTCTCTTTGGTATCAAATTCAAGTCAGTAGGCATGACAGCAAGCACCTACACACACACACACGCACACACACACACTCACACACACACACACACCCCTGAGACCTCTCATACCTTCACCCCCTCTCCCCCAGCCCTCTCACTGGCCTCTAGTTTTAGGATTTTAGTGTGGCAACTTTGCAAAGAGGACGGTTCTCTGCCGGCGAGTTCTTTTTTAAGCACCGAGAAGCCATTCTTGAGGCTCTGCTGTAATTGTCTCATCTGCACAATTAACCAGCATCTCCGCATAAAATGCGTGGATTTGTAGAGTCTTCTAGGCATCTGTGGGCTTTCTGGTCCAAGTTCTGTTAGTACTGAAGCCACAGAAAATTAAATGTTCCCCAAAGAACTTCCAGATGTGCTGTATTCTAATAGGCTCATTACACAGCAAATTAAAAAGCAGAGTAAATGGAACTGTAAAATTTAAATTACTCTAAAACCACATCCCTTTGCTTTGAGCATTCATTTGTGGGGTTTGCATTTTGCAATAAATGTGAATTAGGCAGCTACAATAACTGTTAATCATATATTTATAAAATAGTAATGAGGAAATGAATAGTAGAGTAAGACAGCTGCACATTTCTCTAATAGTGTGTCAACTGTGAACATAATAAGATGTGGAACTTGTTTGGTGCTGGGCCGATAACACAGCTGAATGTACGAGATCGCTTCAGCCTCTTAACTTTACATGGAATTATACATAAAATCCATAAAAGCCCATAAGAATGCATTATGCCTTGGAATTGTATTCAATATTTTTCTTTGCTTTGATTTTCTGAAATGAGCTCTATTTTCATGGAAGTCATCTTCCAGGGGTGGAGAGGCTTTTGTTTCAGGCCTGCTAAGATCGCAATCAGATTTAAAGAAACCGGTGCCTCCTTGGGTAAGGAGTTAATGGGAGAGCTTCTCTTCATTTTCCCAGAGCTGTTTTAAGGGGACGGAGGCCCGCTTTGTCCTGAGCTGAGGATGTGGTGTGCCTAGGCCTCCCTGATCACCCTCAGATGGGCGGATCATGGAGAGAGGCCATTTGCTCTTCTACAGATTCTGGGCCTGTGGGTGTGGCCAGTTGCAAACAGGCATCTTAGTTGGAGGTGGAGGGCTGAGGTTCTGGGGAAGGTAAAGGAACGTCCTTAGGTCAGTTGATTGAAGAGAAGATAGAATCTTTATATGCCACACCCACCTAACTGTAGACGTCCTTGAGGCTTGGTGATGGGAGCTGATCTGGTGGCAATTGAAAATGGGAGGAAGCCTGTGTGCTTAGCAAGGCAAGGGACAGGGACAGCTCTTCTGTGGGTGCTGGGGCCTAGTCTGACCTGCCTTTCTCCTTCCTTCCTCCCTTCCTCCCTCCCTCCCTCCCTCCCTTCCTCCCTTCCTCTCTTCTTTCCTTCCTTCCTTTCTTCCTTTCTTTTAAACTAAAACAGTTGACAATTTTATTTTCACATTTCACAATATAAGTGAAAACTGCACTTTTCTGTATCACTTCTTTCTCTAAAAGTATTCTCTCTGTTAGGAAGAGAAGTTTCCTTGCCTTGCATCTAGTAAACACCCAGACTCAGCACCAAGATCTCTTGGTGAAATGACAAGAAATACAAAACAATAAAGAACACTTCTACTCTTTTCTGTCTGGGTGGGTCGTGCCAGGCCATGGGGGACACCATCATAGGATGGACAGGAGGTCTTATCTTTGGAGGCCTGGGCATCATGGGCATGTGGCCTCCCATGGGTGGTCTTATCCCAGGAGCAGGCCCCACAGGCATCATCCCAGGAGGAGGGGGGCCCATCATTGGCATCATGAGAGGGCCTCCATTGTGGGGTACAGTCATTATGCCAGGCCAAGGAGGACCTGGGAGACTGGGGGAGGTGGGACCATGTCCTCCGCAGGCCGGGGAACAGAGAACGGAGCTGGAGGGGATCTTTCTTTGTTGAAATGCAGCCATTTTTTTTCCTTCTTGGTTTATGCTTTTTTTTTTTTTTTTTGCCAATCAGGCTCTGGGCCTGCTCTTCCATCCATTTCTGGTAACAGTCTTTCACATTCTCTTTGTGTTTCCGACCACTGCAGTGTGTCTTCCTCACAGACAGAGAATCATGGGTAAGATATGTATCACAGTAGTCACAATAAAACTTAGGCATGTTGCTCCACGGGCTGTTGGCTACCTGAGTCCCTGACCTGGATTTCTAAAAGGATTCTCTGAACTGAAATAGAGCCTCTGACTAGATTTCAACTTGTGTGTCAGTAGAGGCAGAAAAAGAAGTATTGAGACATAGAATTCATGTGGAGGGCTGATGTATCTAGCTTGCTGTACTCTGCCCTCCACAGCATTGCAGGGAGAGCAGATGCTCTTTAGGGTAGCAGTCAGAGCTCCATCGGGGCTGGTCCAGCCTTAATTATCTCTGCCCTCCTCATCAGACACCCCCAGGGTTCTGGCCGTGCCATGGTTTTGAATGTGGTTACTGTGAGTGTGTGGTTTGCTTGGTCTGGCATGTTCTCTGCATGTAAGTCGAAGGATCCAGATAGCCTTAGACTTTCCTTCTGGAAGGTTCCAGAATGCCTGACATCTTTCCTGATTCCCCAGCATCCATAGGACTGCGTGTGCATCTGAATTTCAATGACTGAGAGTCTCTTGGAGTTCTGTACACGGTTGCCAGTCACCCCTCAGAGGGAGGGCTCCAGGTGCTTATCTGAATTTTGAAACTTGCTTTTTCTTGTTTTGGAAATTGACAGCACTCACTGGATGTTTAAGTATGAAGGAGATGGCCTGGAAAAAAATCTGACTTCACTTTGGTTGATTCATTTAATAAAGACCATCTTTCCCAAGGATGACTTCTAACTCCTGGGATGAAAGGGACTGCCTGCAAAGACCAGGGAAAGAACAGTTTTTGTGGAAGTTTAACTCCGGGATCCCCAGTGTGGGCTGTTTCCAGATGGGACATTGGGGGTCCACAGCCACCCTGCTCAGCATACTGGACCAATATAGGACCATAAGTGAATGAGATGGTCTAGGCAGAGGACAGAACCCATTAGTCTCCCTGGGATGAAGGGAGGGAGGGGCAAGGAAAGAGAATGAAACGGTGAGAGGGAGGGAAAGGAGAGGGAGGGGAGGAAGAGGAGGCATAGGAATGAAAAGATAGAGATGTTATATGCATATACCCAGACATTCCATAATCTCCTAAGCCAGTTTCACTTCCCATATGTCTCAGTATGCATGTGTAATAATTCTGCGAGGCTTGGTATTTGCTGTACAGTTCAGTGTAGCCTTGAACTTTCAGAAATCTTCCTCTCCTAGCCTCTCGAGGACTGATCCACTACTGAAATTTTTAAAGCATTTTTTTTTATATTACAAAAATACTCTCTAGTCACTATAGAGAATACAAAACTAAAAACAAGCCTAAATCATTAAATAAGTAGTATTACCTATAACCACACCCCACTCAGAGGTGATACTTGTTAGCATCTGACGCATGCCTCTGCATCCATGATCCAGACAAAATCACACAATGTTCAGAATCTATTGCAATGCTTTGCATATCATAAACACTCCTCTATATCATAAGACATCATTTAACCAGTCCTCATAGAATGCCCAGCATAAAGAAAGCCATGACTGTCTGACCATTCTCTTACTTGTTTAAACACTCCACGGTGTAAACATCTATTCTTTATACATTTAGATATTATCCTATTTAATTATTTTATCCTTGCTTAACATTTATGAACATTTTTGAAAATTTACATTGTTGTTACCATTAAAGTCTTTAGAAATTTTGTCAACTTTCTATGCAGGAACATTAGGGAAATGGTGTGGACATGAAGGTTTTTTTTTTTTTTTTTTTTTTTTTTTTGTGGTTTTTCGAGACAGGGTTTCTCTGTGTAGTTCTGGCTGTCCTGGAACTCACTGTGTAGACCAGGCTGGCCTCCAACTCAGAAATCCGCCTGCCTCTGCCTCTCAAGTGCTGGGATTAAAGGCGTGCGCCACCACCGCCCGGCTACATGAAGATTTTTTACACATAGTAGAGGGGCATGGTTAGGTGCAAAGCCCGCCCTAGACACACTAGGCCATGCTATGTACTGTGCTGAGATGCTTGTCTGATCACTCTTGTTGGGAGATGATAACTTTAATAACTAGATTATTTGATAACTATATTTAGGTAACTAGCACTCTCTCCATACTATTTAATCCTTTGACAGGGTCGGAGAGATGGCTCAGTAGTTAAGACCACTTTGCTCTTCTTGCAGAGGACCCAGGTTCAGTTCCCAGTAATCACGTGTTGGTTCAAAAACCCTTGTAACTCCAGTCCCAGGGGGACCCAACAGCCTCTTTTGGCTTCCATGGGGGCCAGGCACAAACATGCACAGATAATAATATGTGCAGAGCAAGAACTCATACACACAGAAAAACGATCCCACTGTCCACAGTCATACAACGCAGTAGTTTGAACACAGCTGTAAAGTCCTAGTGGCCTCTCAAAGGGGAGGTGTCCCCAAAGAGATTCATTGCTCTCCCAATTTTGGGTTTGTTTGGAGGTTTTCCTTCCTGTGACTTCCCTTCCTGGGTTCTTTATTTTGATACCTATGCCATCTCTGCCCTGTACAACATGGGCAACTACCAATGACCGTTGCTCAGCTGAAGGTATGAGCAGACTGAAGGCTGCCCAGGATTAGAGATTTGGCAGTCAATCCAGTGAACCCACAAGGTAGCAGAACTTCCAAATCATACCACCACCAAGAATCAGCCCATTGTAACCAAACCAGACAGAAAACACTCAAAGTGGTGTCAGGGGGTTCATATTGGGGGTAGAATAGCCAGGTAAAATATAAATTGCCCAACCATATGGATTTCAGACAAACAACAGTTCTTAAATTCTGGGGAGGTGGAAGGGGGGGAGAAAGAAAACCTTTGTGCATTCTGTGGTTCATACCTCCTTCAGAGAAGATGGCTCGCAGCTTCTCTGGGGGTCCTGACCGTTCTTTTGCAGTGACTCAAAAGCCTAAGTGTGGAGACCTGATTTGATGCCTTACAGGAAGAACGCAGAGCTCAGAGCCAGAGGGAAGGGCAGATGAGAGCACTGAGAGTCCAGGCTCACTTTTGTTTTTAAACTTAATTCTTGTTCTTTGGCACCCAGTACAGCAAAGTCAAAGGCAGGAAACCGCCTGCCTCAAATCAATAAATGTTCCCAGCCTTTCATGGTTGTTCTGCCTCCTGGGCCTTTCGTGTACTTTCTTACTCCATTTGGAGTTAAGACCCCAGTGGGCTGCTCACCATGGGGAAGCAGGATATCCTTAAAAGCAAGCATACATACTAACAACAAACAGACAGACAGACAGACAAATCTAAACAGAGGCAGCAAGTTGTCCCCATAAGTTGTCCTGCTTAGTTTTACATCAGTTTGACACAAGCTGAAGTCATCTGAGGGGAGGGACTCTTGTTTGAGAAAATGCTTTCTTTCGTAAGGTCCGGCTGTAGGAAGCCTACAGGCCATTTTTTAAAATTAGTGATTGATGCAGGGAGGGCCCAGCCCATTGTAGGTGGTGCAACCTTGGGTGAGCAGTTCTGGCTTCTAAGAGAAACAAGCCCCAAGAAGCAACATTTCTTCATGGCCTTTGCATCAGCTCCTGCCTTCAGGATCTGGCCTGCCTGAGCTCCTTCAATGGTGAGAGAGAAATAAACTCTCTTTTAGTCAGAGTGCTTCATTAGAGGAATAGTAAACCTTAGACTGTGATTCAGCAAGCTAGTGCAGAGTCAAATGCAAAAAAAAAAAAAAAAATCACAATCTAATTGTCTTTTCTAGTCATTGTAGAATCTTTGGGGATAAGAAAGGGAAGAAAATTCCCTAGGATTCCTTATTCAAGGAAAAGCACTGACATTTTTTTGGTAGGTTTTCTTTCCTGTCCTTGTTCCAAGAGTGCAAAGCTTTTGCAGGAATCAGTGAGTATTGAGGTATGGTGTTGCTGACTAACTTGTCTAGAACATCCAACAAGGAAGGGCACCACAGTGAGAGTTACACAGAGCTCCCTCAATGGAAGTTACAGGGACATGTCTGGCCACCTTTTTAAGAACCGCTTGGCCTTTTTAAAATACGACTTTAGTGGGCCTCTTTGATTGTTTCATGCTGAAAGACTACAATTCCCAGCTTCCCTTGTGGACTAGGGAAGTCATTTCTACCCCTGTAAGAGGCCCTGCCTTCCTCTGTGGGCATTTTAGCCATCTGTGCAGTTGGGTGACGTGATGCCCCATCCCTGTGAATAAACATGGTCCTGCCCAAGGTCAGGCCAAGTCATTCCTTCTAAATCTAATATTTGCAGACCCTACTAAACATGGAGGAGGTCTCAGGTTTCTAGAGAGAGGTCTGGGGAAGCCTGCCTCTGTGCATGGCCCTCAGACAAACAGACTATATTATGATATTAGGCGGGCCAATGGAAAAATTTTTGGTTCTCTTTAGATCCAGAGTTGATATACCTCACTGCTAACTCACCCGTTCTCATGGGAGCTATGGGTACTTGGTGACTGGATCCTCTTCCCTTTGAAAGTGTCGTATTTATTGAGCACCCACCATGTGCAGTACTTTTAGGTCATGGGAAGCATACTAGGTTAGAGAAATTGAGAGTGTGCATACTGCTTGAATGGACAGCAGTAAAAAGGAGCGAAAAGGACATTCTGGAAAGCCTCTTAGGGTAGGGGGAAACACCCGAGTGACCAGAGCTAGTGCGGCCTTCTGGTAAACTTCAGAGCCTTGGTTTTGCTGAGTGGCCTTTTTCATGCAGTTATTCCAATGAACTCACATTGCACATCTACCTGCCCTGTGAAATAGGGACCTTGTCACTCAGACTGACTGACAAGGAAGCAAACTTACATTGAGCCATCTGACATCTAAGATCTAAGCTTACACTTTCCTGATCCTATGTAAAGGGAATATAGCATCTTCTAGACCCATCTTCGAGGACATTTCTCATCCCTTGTGTGTCTCCCACAGCTACATTTATACTGATCATGGATTGGATCCATAGTGGACATTAGACCTAAGTTGGGCCTTCACATTCCCTCTGAGAAATGGAATTGGGATTCTCTGTTGTTACTCTGTGCTGTTTTGTTTCAACTTCAGATGTCTAAGTCAGGCCACCAAGCGATGTCCAATGTGGAGAAAGGAGAGTGATAGGTAGTCCCTGGTAGCCAGCCATGCCTCGGTTCCTTTACTGTGCTTTCTAGGCTGACAGTACAGGTCTCTTTGTCTCTTCCTTACAGAGCTGAAGTAGATGCTAACTTCCCCCAAAAGCAGGAGCTCTAATTCGAAGATCACATTAAACTATATCTGTAGACAGGGTTTTAAATGCCCTGAACTGAAGAGAAATTATCATTTATAATGCTCTCAAAGCTAATTGCCATTAAGTCTTTGTATCCATGACATCCGGGCTCAGGTGGAGCCTCTACACTGTGCTGATTTGGTAAAAACTTTATTCCATGGGGAAGACACTCTGCTCATGAAGCCATTTTCCACCCTGAGTGGCCCATGTCGGCTCTAGCAGGCCCCCTACGTAATGTTTGTCTCCCCAGCGACATCCCTGTCCTGATTTGAGTTTCCTTGGTAAGACTGACTACAATGAGGAGGGCAGGTTAGCTAAGACACTGGGTCCTTTAGGAAGGACTGCCCATCCCCCACCACGACTACCCCAGAGCCTCGCCTGCATCTTGCTTTTTTTTCTCTTTTTATTCTGACGCTACGGAAAGTGATTAACAGGAAGACTGGATTGGATGATCTCATCCAAACCCCATAAACGCCACTTCTGTACAAATGAACGTTTGCAATCAATCTAATTTTTCAAATAAAAATGATTAAATTGCTATTATTGTCGGATCATTTTTTATTAAGAAAACCTTTTAAAATGTTAATTATTAGGCCCCCTGAAACGCTTTCATCTTTCCCGACTTTGCTCTTGAGCCGAAAGCACCCTGCTTGTTCCCAACAGCCGAAGGGAACATGCCGACTTCCTTTTTACACCTGCAACTGTTCTCCCGAACGCTAATATTTATGTGAATTTAACTTTAATTTTTCCTCCTTTCATCTTCTGAATTAGCTGGATAATGCACAGATCACTCCTCCACTGCCTTTCTCCAGTTTGTTTGCCTTCACAATAGATTCATTAACTAGATTTGGGTGCTCAAGCCATGCGACCACATCCATTTCAAAGGAAGATTTAATGGCATTTCATATTTTTCCACATTAAGGAAGATTAAAGTATATTACAATACCCTTTACGGCCCTATTTTCTTCATTTTAGAAGTGGTCAGTTTTAAAATTTTTCCCCCTTCTCTTTCTTTCATCTACGGTGTTCGATAAATTGTCCAAGCCTTTCAGATGATAGTCTCAGCAAATTGAGTTCTATATTACAACTCGGACACATTGTTTAGCCCATCAGCAGTCAGATAAAGCTCCCCTATTCACACAGGACATCAAAAGAACAAATATATGTTCCAAGTGGGCAGAAGAGGACTCGAGCTCGGGTATCTCATTTTCTTAATTGTTAGTGATTATCCGGCTAGTTGCTGGATGATCATTTCATGGGCTCTGAGCCTGGGCTTCCTTGCCTGGTGTCAAAGTCGTGTGAAGCCTACACTCACATCTCTCCGCAAACCTACATGTATATTCATGACCACAATTACACCATTGACAAACCAGGCCGATGCATCATCTTTTAATAGCCCCAGGGGCTGCCGTGCTAACTTTATTTTAAAATATTGGGCAGGAACAAGAAACTCAAGATCCTGACTTACACCTTTCTATGCCAGCCATACCACCTCATGAAATAGTCAGGGGACGTGAAGGCTTTCTCAAGCATGGGGAAGAGCAGTATCAAGATTTAAGGCTTTTAATTTTTATTTTTGGTGAAGCAGAGGAGGTCAGGACTGTTGGGGGATGCCTTGGGTAGAAGTTTGTGTCTGGGTGTGCTGTCCATCAACCCAGCCTATCTTAGTGATCCACTCCCACCTCAGCAAATCCACTCCAACTTTGCTTTACACAGTCTGAACCAAGTTTGGGGGTGTAGGGGAGGGGTGGGAAGAGAAGGGCAGAAGACTGATTTTACAACAGTACAATCGTGGGGTGCGGGTTTTAGGCAATAAGCAGGTAGCCTGGTTTTCTCCAAAGAAAAAGGAAAATAATGGAAAAGTGTAACATTCATTCAGAGGCCTCAAAGGCATAAAAAACCCAATTCCAACTGTTATAGGTCCCTGCAGGAGTCTACAAAAGAACTAAGCTTTTTAAGTAAGAAAACTAGATTCTGGCCCACAGGGCCCTGTCATTGCTGCTTAATGGATGAAACTCTTTGGATATAAATATGCTGTTTGCGTCTCAGCTTCGGTTTTCATAAAATATAACCTTTTTATGATTTACGACCCACAGGAAAACCGGAGGATGGATTTTTACCTCTGAATTGGTTGGATGTCAACAAGAAAAATATAGATAACATATCGAGGTGGCGGGGTGTTAATGCCACACAAAATGATGAAATTATTTTTGTTTAGAAAAGTTAAGTTTGTTCCTCAAGTTGTTGGGAGATGGCAGCTGTGTGAGGCAGCTGAGGAAAAACCTGGGAAATGGCTCTTGTTTTTAAGCCTTTGTGCAGTGGCTTACCAGTCTGGGCATGTTGAGTTCAGTTCTCAATCAGGAATGCCTCCTTGAAAAGTTATGGTAAAGCATAAAAAAAAAAAAAAAAAAAAAAAAAAA
>JADRCC010318879.1:0-18500 GCA_019843855.1 Hylomyscus alleni | reverse complement strand
AAAAAAAAAAGAAAGCAAGCACTGACTTATTTTGGCAAAGAGCCACATGTTATCATTCAGCTTTTTATTTTAAATAAAGATTCCTTTATTTATTTTAAGTAAAGATTTAAAACAGTAAAAAAAAATTTCTTTAAAAATTTGATTTTTCTTTTCTCTTTACCAGTAAGTATCAACTATAAGCAGCTAGCTTCTTGGTATACAGAAATAAATACTTACATATCTACATATATTTATGAATTATATATATATATATATAAATTATATATATATAATTAAATATATATTTATGGCTCATACATATATATATATATATATATATATATATATTTGTACAAATAGAAAAATAAAACCTGATGGTTCTGGTTTTGTCATTTATGGTTTTGTGGTCAAATAAGTTTTCACACTTACACTATGTGTGCATATAAATGCATATCTATTTTATAATTGATAAATGAAAGTGACTTAAACACAAAATCATGATCATATCTATTGGTCAGTCATATAAATTAACAAATAAGCCATGCTAATGGTATTTTAAGATTAATTTGATATGAATCTAAAATTATATATATATTATATATATCATGATTTAAGAGACAAATTATATAATTAAAGAATGTTAAAATTTTCTTATTCTAGGCTAGGTTGTGGTGACACATGCCTTTAATCTCAGCACTTGGGAGGCAGAGGCAGGCGGATTTCTGAGTTCGAGGCCAGCCTGGTCTATAGAGTGAGTTCTACGACAGCCAGGGCTATACATAGAAATCCTGTCTTGAAAAACAAAACAAAACAAAACAAAATTCTTATTCTATACTCACATTTACTTGTTTTCAATGTATTCAAACTGAAGACATTTTTGTCAATATACAATTACATTTTCAGTGATTTTATATTCTCAACTTGCTTTTTGTATGAAGAGATTCATATTTAAGAATCCTAAAATAGATGCCTAGAAGAAAGTTACAATTCATGCTGTTTGAACAATAAGTGTCATACTGCAAGACAATGATGGCACTTATTTTTCTATAAGGACCATAATTCCTACACACTAGAAAATTACTAATTCTAGATATGTGTGGTATTGATTAAATATCTTTATTATTTATTTTTGTTTTTGACATATGAGCAGAATTTAACTCTTAAGAGAATTAACACACTTATACTCATTCTCAAAGACAAATTGTGGATGATATAAACAAAGTTGATTTAAGGTATTGTGTGTAAAGTAACTGCAAAGCCAGCATATTTGATCCATTTTCTTGTACCTAAATATGCTTAGCTAATAAGACTGGATTGTCTAAACTTTCACTTTACTAGGATTCCGTGTAAAAGTAACTTTTATTCACCAGATGTAGTTGTCCTCTCGGGAGAGATTACTGCAGAATAAGATTGTCCTTTCTAGTTTTTTTTCTGATATCTGGCTGGCTGGTTCAACTTAACTGTTCTGGCTCAAAACTCCTTTTCTAGCTGATTGATTAAACTGGCTTCTCTAGGATTCTCATAGAATTGCTCTGCTTGGAAAAACTGCCTCTGAATTCTACAAATTGAGTTTTACTGACTACAGGAATTGAACAGAAATTAGTGAAACTTCAGGAAATCAACTGGGCTCAACTGAATAGCATTTACTGATCTACACTGAACTGAACTGAACTGAACTGAACTCTACTGCATTGCCTGAATTCAACTGAACAACACTAAACTGAACTGCCTTCTCTCTGTGTCTCTGTCTCTTTCTCTGTCTCTGTCTGTCTGTCTGTCTGTCTGTATCTCTCTCTCTCTCTCTCCTGTTCTCAAGTAGCCTTTCTTTCCTTCCTGTTCTCATAAGATTTTGGCATATACTACGTCTCACTAATTCTATCAGATCTTTCTCTGATTCATCACTTTGTTTACCCCTCAATTACACAATACTTTAAAATATGGCTGCTTCCATCCTTCCTTTTTCCTTCCTTCCTTCCTTCCTTCCTTCCTTCCTTCCTTCCTTCCTTCCTTCCAATGTTAAGGATTACAGGTATATACTAAGGACACATCTATATTCCAATCATATGAAATAATCTCTGATTTATATTTTGCCTTTTCTTTTTTATTTAAATTTTGCATAGAGAAACATTGTTAAGACAAGTATGTAGTCATATAAATAAAAGGGGGTGGAACAGCCAGGTGGATGACAGTAGTAAAGCAAATAGATTTTGTTGACTCAGGATTAAATCTGTAAATAATGCACAAATGTCTCTTCATTTCTAAAGCAGCAAGCTTATGAAGTCATAATATATCCCATGTTAACAAATTTAAGTCCCAGCTCCCTTTCTGCTTGTATTTTCATAGCTCTCAGCTCTGTCACAGTTGTCCTGAGCCTTCGGTACTCTTAGAATAAAGTTTCCATTACTCTGCTTCTTTAAAAGGCTGTCTTTCAGTGTTTAAAGAAATAAAATAATGCTTGAAAGTCAATTATATTCAGAAACAAATGTGCGAAGAACAAGAGAAACTGCGAAGTTGGCAAGAAATATTTTTATAACAAACTCAAAATAGGTAGGCATTTTGAGATTTATAATGTTAGTTGCCCAAAATGGGTTCAAAAACATTTATTCTTCTAGTTTCCATGAATATGTAATTGTCTCGATGTGGTTTCATTGTGCTTTGAAAAAAATGACAAGAGTAAGATATAGTGTGTATCCTTGTTATGTGTTGGAGCAACTTTTGGGTATATGCCCAGGAGTGGTATGTAACTTTAATTTTTTTCAAATCCTATTTTTAATGATGCTTCTTAAACACTTTAACCTTTCTTGTAGCCCACCACCCAGCAGAGGTAGAGTTAAAGAAAGAATACAGTGGGGGTGGGGAAGTGGACCTGTTTAGAAAGGTTCTTTGGAGCAACTCCTGTCTGTGTTGTCTTGAAATTGGCAGTTCACTTTACAGGTTAGCAGGCAACAACAGCTTGATCCATTCACAAACTCTTCCTGGATACACCAGCAGTCTAATTTGGTAGAGTCAGGTTAGCAACAGTGGTGACACAACCTAGCATATACAACCAGGCCTCAGGCTCTATACGACTTGGCAGGAGGGACCGACAGGAATACCAGGAGAAGTTCTCTGTTGTACCTCTCACAGGGAAGCAAGGTTCAGTAAAGATGTGAGATCAATATATGTTGCGTAGGTAGCTGCACCAGCAAGCCAAGCTCTGTCTTTGTCACTCCCCGGAGTCCTATTTATGCCCTCCAAAAATTACATGTCCTCCATACCTTTTTATCAGCATGGCTCTTGACTCAGCAGAGCTTTTGTCTCAGCACAGGCCCTGCCTCAGCACATGCATCCAATAAGTCCAAGTCCTTGGAAGTGGCAACAAATTGCAGTACCAGCCCCAGAAATTTTTGGTGCACTTCTCTCTATGGAGTCTTGACAAATGCAGCTCAATTATGCAGTGTAAGCTGGACCAATACATGTGTATCGTTAGCAAAGAACCCTTCATCACGTGTCCTTTCCCTGCTTGCTTTAGCAGAACATCCTCTCTCCTGTGTCTGCTTCAGCAAAACGTTCCTTCATGAGTCTGCCTTAGTCTTTCAAACCTTTGTCCACTTTAATGAAATGTGCCTTCATGTGTTTGCCCCAGCAAAACACAATCCAACCAACTTTCCAAAGAACCCTTAAGTTTCCACTTCAGTGGTATGATTGGATCATCAGGTAGAGCTCTTCCCAAATTTCTGAGGAACCAGCAGACTGATTTCCAAAATGGTTGTAACAGCTTGCAATCCCACCAGAAATAGAGAAATGTTCCTTTTTCTCCACATCTTCACCAGCATCTGCTGTAGCATGAGTTTTTGTCTTAGTCATTCTGATTGGTGTAAGGTGAAACCTCAGGGCCATTTTGATTTGCATTTCCTTATGTTCATAGCAGCCTTATTTATAATAGCAAGAAGTTGGAAACAACTCGGATGTCTCTCAACAGAATAATGGATTCAGAAAATGTGGTACACTTAAACAATGAAATACTACACAACTATTAAAAATGACTTCACGAACGTTGTAGGCAAATGGATGGACGTAGAAAATGTCATCCTGAGTGAAGTAATCCAGACCCAAATGGAATACATTGTATGCACTCACTGATAAGTGGATATTAGCCCAAATGCTCAGAATACCCACAATACAACTCAAAGACTATATGAAGCTTATCAAGAAGGCAGGCAAAATTGTGGATGCTTTAGACCCACTTAGATGGGAGAATAAAATAATCATGAGAGGCAGAGAAAGGGAGGGAAATAAATAGCAATGTGGGCTGGGGAACTTGGGGAACCATTAGGAAGACCCAGATGCCAGAGAGAAGTGCCCAGGACCCAATGAGGATGACATTAGCCCAAATACACAACAGTAGGGAGATAGAACCTGAAAAGACCATCTCCAGTAGATAGACATGGCTCCTACTGGAGGGATGGTGCCATCCACCCATATAAAATTTTTAAGCTAGTATTGTCCCTGTCTAAAGGAAATGCAAGGATAAAAATGGAGCAGAAACTGAAGGAAAGGCTATTCAGTGATTCCCCACACTGTGCAATCCATTCCATCAGCAGACACCAAACCCCAACACTGTTGCTGATACCAAAATGTGCTTACAGATCAAAACCTGGTAAGTCTGTCCTCTGAGGGACTCTGCCAGCATCTGACCAATACAGATGCAGAAGCTGACAGCCAATCATTGGACTGATTCCTGGGACCCCAGTGGAAGAGTTAAGGGAAGGGTTAAAGGTGCTGAAAGGGATTGCAACTCCACAGGAAGAACAACAGTATCAATTAACTTGGCCCCTAGGAGCTCCAAGGTGCTAAACCACCACCCAAAGAGTATACACAGGCAGGTCCATGGTTTCTGCTACATATGTAGCAGAGAACTGCCTTACCTGGCATCAGTGGGAGGGGAGGCACTTGAGTAACTGAATGCTAGAGGGGTGAGGTGGGAGTGGGGGCATGGGTGGGTGGGAGAGAACCCTCTTAGAGGCAAAGGGGAGGGGCATAGTGTGGGGGGTGGTTCATGAATGGGAGACCAAGAAGGGTGATAACATTTGAAATGTAAACATATAAAATTATTAATAATAAAAAGATAGTTCTGAACTTAAGTAACTGTCAGCAGACACACATATATTCCTTAAATATCATTATAAAATAATTCTTTAGCCAGGCATGGTCGTTGTCCTCTTCTAATTTTAGCACTTGAGGAACAGAGCCGTGTGAATTCCTACGACTGTGAAGCCAGTTTGATCTACATACTGAGGCTGTATCCCAAAGACCATATAAATAAATAAATATTAAATAAATAATTTATAATGTATAAATATTATATTTTAAGTATATAAATAAAGTATATAAATATATAGATAAAATAAAAATATATTATATTTTAAATAAATAAATAAATAAAATTTTGTCTGAAGTATGTACCAAGAAACAACAGTATTTCATAGTATGTCTATGAAAATAAAATCATTTTTCATATTTGATAATCATATAAACAGAATTTGAAATGTCACAAGATAAAATTGGTAGTTTCCATTAATCTAATTCATGGGCCTATGAAAACATCAAAGTAGTATTGAAATCTTCTGTCTTAAATGGGCAGACCAGAAACCACCAAACACCAAAATCTTAGATGAGTTTTTGTTATCTATTGGTGTGATGGAAAAATCTTGTCTATTGAAATGTTCTTGGCATGATTCTCTTTAAGTTTCAGGAAGTTTAAAAAACAACACAACACAACAACAACAAAACCTTGTAAGACTCAGGAAGCAAAGAAACCACAGGATATTTAGGAATTTCCTGAAATCAGAAAGATTCACAATGGCCTCCTCCATGGTCCAAAGCGGTAAAAATCCTCTGGAATGGCAGACTCTGAAGAGTTGAGCTGCCTGGGTTTCACCCAAGGGATCTCCAAGGATACAGGCATTCGGAGGTATCACCCATGCTTCCACGTGATTTAGGTGACACATCTGCCTTTGTGCCATTCATATTCTTGTAGGTATGCCGAAGAAACTCACTGGTTCACTAAGTTAGACTTGGTATCTGTCAAGATACCAAAGATTTTTACAGGAGTATTCACTACTAATAAACTCAGATTAATTAATTAATTCATTCATTAATTAATTCATTCATTCATTTAAAAATATGCAGGGGAGCATTCAGACTAGCTCGCACTCTGACTAGAACTAGAACTTAGGTGGACTAGGACTTAGATTCATGTAGTCCGCAGACACCCCCCCCACCCCCCCACCCCCGGCCCAGAGCACTTGGGCCCAGGGGGTGCAGCACCAGTCGAGATTCAAGAGATTGAGCATTTTAGATTCTGCATTCAGCTTTTTAGAGTCAGCATTCGAGATTCAAGCCTCTACCCTCTTGGCTGGTGCACCCGCAGCCCCCCGGAACTCTGGCCGGGCCCATGTGGCCCGAGCATGCTTGGAGCCCAGGGATGCTGCGCCGGTCCAGAGGAGATGGCTGCTGTTTTAGACTCAGTGTATTTTAGATGACCTCAGAGGTACCTCGACTCCTGAGTTGCCAGATTTTTTATTTCTCTTTTGCAATGATTGTTAAGAGTCTCATGCCATTTTTAAGAAATATATACAGATAGCACAAAAAAAAATTAAAAATATGCAGGATTGTTTTCAAATACTTACCCATCTTACTCTTAGTATTTTACACAAACAAAATTATTTAATGGGTATAGTGACCATTTGCTGTGTGCTTTTGCATTTATTTTGAATAGATGCCATGACAAATTACCTCATATATTATGGTTTATATAAACAAAGATTTATGCATTGTTTTCTATTATATAATATGGCAAATAGGTTTATAAGCCTAGGACCAAGTACTTGTAGGCCTATGATTCTTATTTCCATCTCTTGGAAGGAATTTACAGATTTGAGCCATCTGTTGCATTCATTTCTTTACTGTGGTAGTATTCTCTTCGCTAGCTTCTTTCCCAGCATCTAGAGGCTGCCTGTATACATTGGACACTTTTGTCCATTATCCAAAGCAGCTATCATGTTCAAGTCTTGTCTACATATGTATGAGATTTCTTTTCTTCTGTGTTTCCCTTTCTGATTTATCTTAAAACAAATGTCCCTGACCAATATACCTGCTGCTTTAGGAGAGTGATGGTTATAGCAACCACCAGAATTATTCAAGATTATTTTTTTAATCTTCATATTAAGAACCTTAACATGAGGGTATAAATAACCTTAAATCTGTCTATGAACTAGGTTTAGATCAGTAACAAGGCTGGCAGTTGATTGGATAATCAGGGATGAAAATCTAGGTTAAACATGTTTATAAAAATTTTTATCACATGATTATGCTTATTTTTATATAAAACAAGCTAAATACTAAGCATTCAAACATTCAAAAGTAGAGTATCTGGATATTCAGGCATAAGATAACATGATAATTTCTATTTTGTTATGAGGAATTGTGCTTTCAAACTGATGCTAGCATAGTATTCCAGACATGGAACAGACAACTCAAATTAAGAAAACTACCAAGTTATAACAATAGTAATTCTGGAGACATTAAACATTTAAGTATAAAAATAACATATAAAACTTATTAGAAAAGTCAGTGGGTTTCTACCTCCAATTGGAAACATAACACTATAAGAAACTCAGAGAAAACAATACAGCAGAAAAAGTCCTGTCTACAAAAGAAACATTATAATTCAAACCCTATTTTTAAGAAAGAAAATATCTTCACAAGATTCAAATCATATGTAAATCTCTTAGGAAAATAGTATTCTAGCTTTTTTTCAGTCACAGTCTTCTCACAAGCTTACAAAAAACTTAACACTTAAAGGTGAAATATTAGTCTAATTTCTTTTTTGGAGCAGAAAAAAAAAAAGAATGGTTTTCACCTTGCTTGTATTATACTGTGAAAGGTCCTAATTATCACAGCAAGTAAAACAGCAGAAACAAAACATGCAACTCAGAAAGAAAAAGCCTTGTCATAGCTTGCTGACAAGATAATTCTTTAAATACATTTAAGATAATATGACAGTAGCTTATGCATATTTATTAAAATGGAAACAGTATTCATGAAAGGAAAATTAAATTGGACACTGGAAATCAAATGTATATGAGGAATTATCATCATGGTGAGTCCCCAACAATTCTGGGATAAAGCAAAAATCAATATAGCAAATAAACTACTTCCCTAAACACCATCAGATAACATCAGAAAGCATCACAACTCAACAAGCAGAATTTCCCTGTAGTCTGAAACGTGGGTTAAAGGTACAAAAAAAGAGGATGGAGATGATTGTATAGAGCCTTGGAGCAATATTTAACCTAAGGTGACTATATCCCAGATCATCTTTTTTTTTGTAACTCTAGGCCCCTGAGCTCGTTATATCCAAACTTTTATGCTATCACCCACACAGGTGTTAATCTTTTGGGGAGGCAAATATTTTAAAGTGTCTCCAGAGTTTTGAATCTTGCAGAGTTTCTCTAGAACTAATGTGGGGGTTTGCGGGAGGTGGAATGGTAGTCATCTTTTGGTGTATAATTGTCACAGAAGACAGGCCTGTTCTCCTTGTTTCTGTAATGGTGTGGGATCATAACTTTAGGGGCACTACTTCCAGTCACAACAGGAAGTGAACATGGCTTCTTTGTTGGCTGAAATCAAACACAGGCGACCCTAGATTCTCTCTGGCATTCGTTTGAAACCTCGCTAGTCCTTTAGCCCAGCCATGTTGAAATAAAGTACTGTGATTTTTTTTCCTCATACTCTATCTTGAGCATAGTCTGTCATGTTTTGCTTGGATTTTTGTGTAATATTTTCCTTGACATTAAACACACAGGAGATGGAAGCAAAATTATGAATCCTTTAATCTTTTTTTAATTAGATATTTTCTTTATTGACATGTTATACAATATCTCCTTTCCCAGATTTCCCCTCCAAAAAAAAAAAAAAATCAAAAAACAAAAAAACCAAAAACAAGAATAAACCCCTGTTCCTTCCCACCTCACCCTGCTCTCCACCCCATCCTTTCCTGTTTACTGCCCTGTCATTCCCCTACATTGGGGCATAGAACCTTCACAGGGCCAAGGACCTCTCCTCCTATTGATGACCAACTTGACCATCTTCTACTATACTTATGCTGCTGGATCCATTAGTCCCAACATGTGTACTAAGTCTCACCATTTTGGTTGGTGGTTTAGTCCCTGGGAGCTCTGAGGATACTAGTTAGTTCATATTGTTGTTCATCCTAAGGGGCTGCAAACCCTTCAGCTCCTTGGGTCCTTTTTCTAGCTCCTTCATTGTGGACCCTGTACTCAGTCCTATGGATGGCTGTGAGCCTCTACTTCTGTATTAGTCGGGTACTGTCAGAGCCTCTCAGGAGACACCTATATCTGTTTCCAGTCATCTAGCACTTGCTGGCATCCACAATAGTATCTGGGTTCCATGATTGAATATGGGAAGGATTCCCAGGTGGAGCTGTCTCTGGATTGTACTTCCTTCAGTCTCTGTTCCATAGTTAGTCTCTACAACTCCTTCCATTGGTATTTTGTTCCTCCTTTTAAGAAGGAATGAAGTATCCACATTTTGGTCTTCCTTCTTGAGTTTCTTGTGGTTTGTGGATTGTACTTTGTGAATTCCAATCTTCTGGGCTAATATCCACTTATCAGAGAGTCCATACCATGTGTGATCCTTTGTGATTGGGTTACCTCAGTCAGGATGATATTCTCCAGATCCATTCATTTCCCTAAGAATTTCATCAATTCATTGTTTTTAATAACTGAGTAGTACTCCATTGTGTAGATGTATCACAATTTCTGTATCCATTCATCTAGTGAGGGACATCTGGTTTGTTTCCAATTTCTGGCTATTACAAATAAAGGTGCTATGAACATGGTGGAGCATATGTCCTTATTACATGTTGGAGCATCTTCTGGGTATATGCCCAGTAGTGGTATAACTGGGTCCTCTGGTAATACTATGTCCAATTTCCAGAAAAACCATCAAACTGATTTCCAGAGTGGTTATACTAGCTTGCAATCCCATCAACAATGAAGTAGTGTTCCTCTTTCTCTACAACCTCTTCAGCATCTGCTGTCACCTGAGTTTTTTATCCTAGCCAATCTGACAGGTGTGAAGTGGGATCTCATGGTTGTTTTGATTTGCATTTATCTGGTGACTAAGGATGTTGAACATTTCCTTAGGTGCTTCTCAGCCATTCAGTATACATCAGTTGAGAATTCTTTGTTTGTCTCTGTACCCCATTTTTAATAGGGTTATTTGGTTCTCTGGAGTCTTACTTCTTGAGTTCTTTGTATATATTGGATATTAGCCCTCTATCAGGTATAGGATTGGTAAAGATCTTATCCAAATTTGTTGGTTGCCATGTTGTCCTATTGACAGTTTCTTTTGCCTTACAGAAGCTTTGCAACTTTATGAGGTCTCATTTGTCAATTCTTGATCTTAGAGCATAAGCTCTTGGTGTTCTGCTCAGGAAATTTTCCCCTGTGCCTATGTGCTCGAGGCTCTACCCACTTTCTTTTCTATTAGTTTCAGTGTATCTGGATTTATGTGGAGGTCCTTGATCCACTTGGACTTTAGCTTTGTACAAGGAGATAGGAATGGATTGATTTGCATTCTTCTACATGCTGACGGCCAGTTGAGCCGCCAGCATCATTTGTTGAAAATGCTGTCTTTTTTCCACTGGATGGTTTTAGCTCCTTTGTCAAAGATTAAGTGACCATAAGTATGCGGGTTCATTTCTGAGTGTTCAATTCTATTCCATTGATCTACCTGCCTGTCTCCGTACCAATACCATGCAGTTTTTTATCACAATTGCTTTGTAGTACAACTTAAGATTCAGGATGGTTATTCCACCAGAGATTACTTTATTGTTGAGAATAGTTTTGGCTATCCTGGTTTTTTGTTATTCCAAATGAATTTGCAAATTGCTCTTTCTATGTCCGTGAAGAATAGAATTGGAATTTTAATAGGGATTGCATTGAATCTGTAGATTGCTTTCAGCAAGATGGCCATTTTTGCTATATTAATCATGCCAATCAATGAGCATGGGAGGTCTTTCTGTCTTCTGAGATCTTCACTTTTCTTCTTCAGAGACTTGAAGTTTTTGTCAAACAGATCTTTTACTTGCTTAGTTAGAGTCACACCAAGATATTTTATATTATTTGTAACTATTGTGAAGGGTGTAGTTTCCCTAATTTCTTTCCCTGCCTGTTTATCCTTTGTGTAGAGGAAGGACACTGATTTGCTTGAGTTAATTTTATATCCAGCTACTTTGCTGAAGTTGTTTATCAGGTTTAGGAGCTCTCTGGTGGAATTTTTGGGATCACTTATGTATACTATCATAACATCAGCAAATAGTGATAATTTGACTTCTTCCTTTCCAATTCATATCCCTTTGATCTCCTTTTGTTATCTAATTGCTGTGGCTAGGACTTCAAGTACAATATTGAATAGGTAGGGAGAGAGTGGGCAGCTTTGTCTAGTCCCTGATTTTAGTGGGATTGCTTCAAGTTTCTCTCCATTTAGACTGATATTGAGTACTGATTTGCTCCATATTGCTTTTACTATGTTTAATTATGAGCCTAGAATTCCTGATTTTTCCAAGAATTTTATAATGAAGGAATGTTGGATTGTGTCAAATGCTTTCTCAGCATCTAATAAGATGATCATATGTTTTTTCTTTGAGTTCATTTATGTAGTGAATTATGTTGATGGATTTCTGAATACTGAACCATCCCTGCATCCCTGGGATGAAGCCTACTTGATCATGGTGGATGATCAATTTGATGTGTTCTTTGATTCGGTTTGCAAGAATTATATTGAGTATTTTTGCATCGATATTCATAAGGGAAATTGGTCTGAAGTTTTCTTTCTTCGTTAGGTCTTTGTGTGGTTTAGGTATAAGAGTAATTATGGCTTCATAGAACAAGTTTGATAGAGTACCTTCAGTTTCTATTTTGTGGAATAGTTTAAGGGGTATTGGTGTTAAGTCTTCTTTGAAGGTTTGATAAAACTCTGCACTAAACCCATCTGGTCCTGGGCTTTTTTTGGTTGGGAGACTATTAATGACTGTGTCTATTTCATTAGCAGATATGGGACTGTTTAGATCATTGATCTGATCTTAATTTAACTTTGGTACCTGGTATCTGTCCAGAAAATTGTCCATTTCATCCAGGTTTTCCAGTTTTGTTGAGTATAGGCTTTTATAGTATGATCACATTATTTTTTTGTTTTTTCCTCAGTGTTTGTTGTTATGTCTCCCTTTTCATTTCTGACCTTGTTAATTAGGCTACTGTCTCTGTGCCCTCTGGCTAAGGGTTTATCTATTTTTTTTTAATTTTTCTCAAAGAATCAGCTCTGGTTTGGTTGATTCTTTGTATTTTTGTTTCTATTTGGTTGATTTCAGCCCTGAGTTTGATTATTTCCAGTCTTTGACTCCTCTTGGGTGAATTTGCTTCTTTTTATTCTAGAGCTTTCAGATGTGCTGTCAAATTGCTGGTGTATGCTCTCTCTCCAGTTTCTTTTTGGAGGCAATTAAAGCTATGAGTTTTCTTCTTAAGACTGCTTCCATTGTGTCCCATAAGTTTGGGTATGTTGTGGCTTCATTTTCATTAAACTCTAGAACATCTTTAATTTCTTTCTTTATTTCTTCCTTGACCAAGTTATCATTGTTGTTAAGCTTCCACATGTATGTGGGCTTGCTATTGTTTTTGTTGTTATTGAGGAGCAACCCTAGTCCATGGTGATCTGATAGGATGCAAGGAATTATTTCAATCTTCTTATATCTGTTGAGGCCTGATTTGTGACCAATTATATGGTCAATTTTGAAGAAGGTACCATGAAATGCTGAGAATACATACCATGCATGTCCTTTTGGGTCTGAGTCACCTCATTCAGGATGATATTTTCTAATTCAGTTCGTTTGCCTATAAAATTCATGATGTCCTTGTTTTAAAATAGGTATTCCATTGTATAAATTAACCACGTTTTCTGTATCCATTCTTCAGTTGAGGGATATCTGGGTTGTTTCCAGCTTCTGTCTATTATGAACAAGGCCACTATGAACATGATGGAGCACATGTTCTCAGTGTATGGTGGGACATCTTTTGTGTATATTCCCAAAAGTCGTATAGCTAGTTCTTCAGGTAGAAATATTTCCAGTTTTCTAAGGAACCTCCAGATTGATTATCAGAGTGGTTATACCAGCTTGCAATCCCACCAGCAATGGAGGAGTGTTTCTCTTTCTCCACATCCTTATCAGTATGCACTATCACCTGAGTTTTTTATCTTAGCCGTTCTGATTGGTGTGAGGTGGAATCTCAGAGTTGTTTTGCTTTGCATTTCTCTGATGACTAAGGACTTTGAACAATTTTTTTAACTGCTTCTTGGCCATTCAAGATTTCTTCTGTTGTTAATTCTATGTTTAATTCTCTATTTCATTTTTAAAATTGGGTTATTTGGGTTTTTTGGAGGTTAACTTCTTGAGTTCTTTATGTATTTTGGATATTAGTCCTCTGTAAGATATAGAGTTAGTGAAAATTTTATCCCAATCTGGATAATCCCCATTTCTCTTATTGATGGTAACTTTTTACCTTACAAAGCTTTTTACTTTCATGATGTCCCATTTATAGATTGTTGATCTTAGAGCTTGAGCCACTGGTGTTCTGTTCAGGAAGATTTCCCCCTGTGCCAATGAGTTTGAGGTTCTTTCCCACTTTCTCTTCTATTAGAGTCAAAATATCTGGTTTTATGTTGAGGTCCTTGATCCACTTGGACTTGAGCTTCATGCAGGGTGATAAACATGGTCCTCTTTCCTCCCAAAATGTCCTCTCTTCCCTTTCTCAGGTGCTGGGGTACCTTCCTACAGAACTTCACCTAGAGCACCTAGAAGTTGGTGTGGACCCATTATGGGTCAGAGGTGGAGCGTGAACATCAGCTTTCCCAACCCCTTTCAGTGTCCTGCAGTCTGGGCTGTGTCTGTCTTCACAGGAGAATATTTATTGATTGTGACTCCCACAAGAGTAACAATCATACATAAAAAAGAATCATATGCACATAATTCCACCTCCAGAAACAAAAATAAGAGGAAAAAATAATCTGTCTTTAATATTTCTCAATATCAATGGACACAGTTCCCTAATAAAAAATACACAGGATAACAGACTGAGTAGGTAAACAAGATCCAGAATTTTGCTACATACAAGAATCACACATCAGTAACAAAGACAGACACTACCTCAGAGTAAAAGGCTGGAAGATGTTTTCCAAGAAAATCGTCTCAGGAAACAAACTAGAATAGCCACTCTAATATCCAATAAATTAAACTTTCAAGCAAAAGTTACCAAAAGAGATGAGGAAGGGCACTTAATATTCATCAAAGAAAAATTCAAACAAGCGGAAATCTTAATTCTTAAGATCTATGCCCCAAATGCAAGAGCAGCCACACTCATAAAAGAAACATTACTAAAGCTCAAAACACACACTGAACCTCACACAATAATAGTGGGAGTTCTCCACACCCCTCTCTCACCAATGGACAGGTCATTGAAACAGAAATTAAACTGAGACACAGGGAAAGTAATCAAGTTATCAACCAAATGGGTTTAACAGATATCTACAGAACATTTCACCCCAAAGCAAGAGAATATATCTTCTTCTCAGCACTTTATGGAACCTTCTCCAAAATTGACCACAAATTACTTTTAAGGTTAAGCATTCTAGTATCTTTGCACTTTGGCCTACTGAGGGTCCCTATGTTAATCATCATCTACTGTACATAGAATCTTCTAAGATTACAGATGAATAATGCAATGATCTATTGGTGTAATGTTAAATCATTAGGAGTCAGTTTAATTTTTTTCCATTTATCGAAATAATTATTAGTAGATGTTTGGCTGAAGTTAATGACCTATGTAACCATTAGTTTTTTGCTTGATAATGGAGCGATATATAGGTTTCATTTGGTGAGTCATTAAGTCATGCCTCCTATTCATCAGTGGACAGGTCTCACTAGGCCAGTAGGCATTATTGTAATTTGGAGAGTCATAGACGGTTATCGCTAACGATTACTTTCCTACTATGGTAAGTTATAATATGTTCTATAATTATGAACACTAGCTAGTAGAGAGGAAACAAATTGATCTATATAAACATATCTTTCTTTACTATAACTAAAGTATGTGATATCTTCAGCAGTGGGTTCTTGTTTTTCGTTTGCTTTTTGTTTTTGGTTTTTTCAAGACAGGGTTTCTCTGTGTAGACCTGGATGTCCTGGAACTCACTCTGTAAACCAGGCTGGCCTCAAACTCAGAAATCTGCCAGTCTCTGCTGCCTCCCAAGTGCTGGGATTAAAGGTGTGCACTACCACTGCCTGGATCAGAAATGGGTTCTTACCATAAAGTCCTGGTTGGTATCAAGGAAAAAAAATGTCAATATATTATAATGTTTTATATTCTTAAGAATCACTGGCTAACAACACTCAAAAGGATAACATATCCATGTTACTAAGATTTTATTAGTTTATGTTGCCTAGTAGAAGACAGTTTGTAATATATATATATATATATATATATATATATATATATATACACATATATATGCTGTATGATTATATACATCATTCCATTTCGAGCCAAACATATTCTGAAAGTGATGACATCTTTCTTAGAAGCCATTAAGAAAAGAAAAAGAAGTCATTGAATAGTTTATGGGAAGTGATTGGTTAAAAACACAAGATTTTTAAATAAACAATGAAAGCAATTGTCAAGGGTACTGGTTGCTCTCCACAAATTGAGGATAAGACCCTAGTACTGAAGACAATACTGACATAACTCATTGAACATGGAGAAATTGGGCTGGTACCTACTTACAGCCGTTGCCCCTATGGACTAATGTTAGTGGCATAATAAGATACTCTACACTGTCAAAGGGAAAATATGAACCTGATTGCAGCCACAAAACCTTCGCCATACACTTATGACCTTTTGCAAGCTGTGTTATTGCAATAGCAGCACATATAATGTGGGAGTAGCCAACCAATTATCTGACTTGACTTAAGATTCACTGCGTAGGATGAATTCCATACACAACTCTTCTCGGGTGGCAAAGAACCTAAGACTAGACCTAAAGTAAAACCACGTACTGCTGTTCAGTTTAAAAAACGTATCCCTATCCACAGTCGGCTCTACTCATTCTTGCTCAGCAGTCACCATGGCATCTTCTTCCTACAGTACATGAAAACAAACATAGAGACCCATAGCTGGAAAATGTAGAGTGAGAGACCTCGAAACCCTCAATCCTAAATGAGATGTGCATTCAGGGTATTTTATAGAAGAGGAGTCAGAAAGATAGTAAGAGCCAGAGGGGATGATGGACACATAAGAATAAGGAATTCTAAATACGTCAGGAATGAATTACGATTCACGTATGAACCCACAGAGACTTTGTCAGCAGCACACACGTGACACTGCACAAGATGGACTCCCAGCACTGGAAGAATAAATATACACAAGCTTCATCCCCAACCCCAACTGATTAAAAACTGGCAAATAAAAATTTACTTTTCTCCAACAGAGTCTCACTGGGTATGTAAACAATTCCTAAGGGCAAGCCCCATGCTCAGCATAGATGACCAACACAAAATGAACCCAATGGTATTTTTGCATGTTCTTTGTCTCGTGTTTTGTCGGGGTATTATTTTTAAAACCTTACATGTCCTTTGTAAGTGAGTACATATTGTAAGTAAGTAAGTTCCTGTTTTCTATGTTTTTGTGGAATTCCTGTATGTGAGAATGTGTATTTCTCTGCATCTAATATGAGTTTCTTGTGCTTTTTTTTTCTCTTTGCTTCTTTTGTCCTATCACCATTTGCTTTTGGTTTCAATTTATTTTATTATTATTCTCTAGATGCTTCATTGTTCTCTAGCAAGAGAGAAAGAGAGCAGATCCAGTTGGTAAGGGAAAGGTTGAGGACTACCTAGGAACTGGGTGGCAGTGGTGGAGAGAAATCCTAATCAGCATATACTGTATGAGAAACAATCTATTTTGAGTAAAATAATAATACAAAAAATTACATTAAAATATAAAATTTTATGCTGCACTCTTCCTAGCATGGAATATCCATTCAGAGCTTTAATATCCTTTTGGGAAGAACAAATTTCAAGTATTTACAAAGATTTTAAAAACTTAAAAATGCGTTCTGTGCCCCAGTGTAGGGGAATGACAGGGCTGATAAGTGGGAGAGAGTGGGGTGACAGGCATGGGGAGGGGGGAGGCAACAGGGGTTTGTTCTTGTTTTTGTTTGTTCATTAAAAAGAAAAAATAAAAAAAATAAAAAAATGATTGTATCAAAAAATCCAGGATTTTATTTTTAAAACTTAATTAAAAGGAAAATATGTACTAAATTTTTATTGGAGTACAAAGTATTGGTATATTAATTATTCTCAAGTACATCTTAAAATTTGGAAATTAAAATTTAAAAAGTTGTTTAACCTACCTGTTATTATATTTTAATCTTTATGTAAATTGTAGGATTTAAGAAACATATTTTGTAAGTAAAATTTATGGAATAAATTTGAAAAAATGTTAACCACATAAAATAAGTAAAGGCTTTTTAATGTAGTATATAAGCACAACAAAGCCTATAGGGAATTACTGATCAACTGTATTGTTTTACCATTTAAAACATTAGTCAATATGATATGACAAGTTGAAATGAAGAGCAGAGACTATGTGAACCATTGTTTGTATCCACCATCGTGCCTCAAAGATATATTTTTTGTTGTTCGTATGTTAAACTAATCTCTATCCATACATTACATTTCATTCTACTTATTCATTACTCTCTATTCTACTTAAGGGTATTATTCTACAAATGGTTTCCTGACTCATGAACTCTGATATGTTCACAGGCTTTTTGCTTTAATGAACTGTTTTAACTAGTTTGAAAATATGCTGTATTTCTCAAAGTCTTATTGTGAAGCAAAATATAGTCTTTGTCCTGAAGCTCTTTCATGGCTTCTATTTTGGCATTGTTTTGTTCCCTTGTTGTGACAACAGTCCTGAAATGGCTTGCATATCTTCATCTGCTCTGCCAGTCTCCTTTAAATGTAGTCCAATTGGGCTTTGGTCCATAGACCCTGTGCTCATGACTTCCTTGATGTTAAATCTGCTCCTACTTGAACTACCAGCAGCACTCCTGACCTTTTGTTGTGCTGTGATTTTTCCTCCTCATTCCTCAACCTTTCCTGATTCCTTTCATGTCTCAACTTTTTCACTTTCATTATATGCCTTGTCTCTGCCTTTGGAGGTGGGCCACATCTTGCTCAGAGCATGTTCTTTCTGCCATGTTTGCCTTTTGAAATCTCATTTCTTCATAATCTCTCTGCCAGCAGTTTGGAATTTTACATTGACAGCCAAAACTTTTCCCTGAAAGACACACAACCGCACACATACACACACACACACACACACACACACACACACACACACACA
>JADRCC010318875.1:0-19937 GCA_019843855.1 Hylomyscus alleni | reverse complement strand
CACACACACACACACACACACACACACACACACACACACACACACTACAAAACAAACTGTCTTCATTTAGTGCTGCTTATAAGCCAGTGTTTAAAGACAAGATAATTGATTTTAGAAGCAAACCCACTATTGCTATTTTCATACACAAATGTTGCAGCATTTTCTCTGTCCAATCACATTAGGACAGTGACAGGTCTATGATTGGACAGGAGTTAGAAGTTTAGGAGTGAGGAGGTCAGAGGTCAGAGGAGAAGGAGAATCAACATGGAAGCAGACGAACAGGAAGACGACCCAGACCCTGCATGGTTTTAAACAGCCCCAGATAGCTGAGGTTTTCACAAGGTTAGAATAATTGGGTTAAAGCATTATCTTTATCATTTGGCTCTGAAATTATTGTACTGGCATCTTGTAAATTGTGATCTTATTTATATATAAGTCTGATTGGATAATTAAGCCTTAAGGGTCAAGTTTCTACTGGGTAACTAGACACTAGATGACTGATTGTGTGATGTGTGGAGCATTGCATGTAAGTGAGATGATCTTGCTAGCTGGGAGAGGATAGCAGGACCCCACTGGGACATAGTGATGTAGCCGGCCAGTACGGCACTAGAACAATAAAGTGGTCCAGTGGGCCAGGAGAGTTTGAGGGGTGATCATTTTAGTATTTCCCACAACACACCAACATAATTTTAATTATTGATTAATAATTATGATTATATTTACAGCTGAGTGTAAATATACTCACCTACTCCTTAAGACACTTCATTTTGCATTAAATGAAAGTGACTACAGATATTCATAACTAGTCAAAATGCAGAAAATCCATGACACGGTTCCCAGCTCACATTGATACATCTACAACACACAATACACCTAAAGCTCCGGGAACACCGATGGTGAGAGGGTGGGAATACTGTAAGAGTCAGAAGACAAGGAAGCATGCTAAGAGATCATGTTTTCTAGTTATGATAGGGAAGTCTCCTGATGATATCTCAATAATATGGTTTCCCTAAACAAGACATGCATAATGACAAAGCCAATAGACATGTCAATGTTGCTAGAGGAATTTTCACTGACTACTTTTAAATGAAAAATATCAGCATTAACTCTTATGAAAATATAACAGACAGAAAGACAGAAGACAGAAAGACAAATACTAAAACATAAACTATAAAAATTTTGAGTATGTTCTATATTTGATTAAGCTTACTTTAAATATGAAAAGCTTGGCTTTAATGTATACCCAGTTAGTGATCTAATGTTGTAATTTAGTATCTAAGAAAAAAAATTACAGGATGTTTACTGTGAATAAAACTGGATGAGCTTCATAGAAATTAAAAAAAAATAGAATTTAATCCCCAGGGTGAAATTACATTTTACAGAATGCTCATTCTGTAAATATGTCAGAAATTCAATTTATAAAAAGATAATATAGTCCTGAGAATCACAGAGACAGAGAGATGATTTTAAAGAGTAGGAGAGAAGCTTCCCGGTTTCCTTTGGGTAAGGTAAGTAGCATTTGAGTTTTATGAAATATGGATAATGATTTTGGGGTGGCCATAAATAGAAGATGGGGCACTCTTAGGTTTAGAGGAGAGGAGAAGCAATGGTAAGTTGAATTTTCCTTTATGTAAAGTCTTAGTAACTTCTCAATGTGAAGCAGGGTTCTGAAGAAATTTTATTTGTGCTTTGAAAGGTTTCCAAGAAGTGTGTTTGATTAATTTGTGACCAAGGCTAAGTGAGTGAAGCCGGTGTGGTAAATGTGGGAAACATACACAACAGGACAGGGGTGCCATATGCTCTGGGAACAGGAGTTTAGTTTAGTTAATCCAAGACCTATGACCCACGGTAGTCAGGCTGCCTTGACCGTGGTACATGGAAAGATGTGACTCTCTCCTCATCTCTGGTTAAGTTTTCTGTTTTTTTCTTTTTTCTTTTCTTTCTTTTTCTTTTACTTTTTCTTTTTTCTTTTCCTTCCTTAAAGGATCTGACTTTTCTGACAGCTACAGAACTTGCAAAATAAAGAAATATTATGTCATAAACACTGTGTTATGAAGAGGAAGTGATACTATGAGAGAAGAAACTGCAGTTTTGTTTTGTTTTGTTTTGTTTTGTTTTTGATTTTTCGAGACAGGGTTTCTCTGTATAGCCCTGGCTGTCCTGGAACGGAATCTGCAGTTTTATGTTGGTTCAACTTAGTGTCATGAAGTAAAGATTAATTATATAAAAGCCTAGTCTAGAATTATCATTGGTACTATTTTATCTTGGATATCTCATGTATGCATCTCTATATCTCCAGAAACCATAATTTAAAGGAAAAATACAAATTTCTAGTATTGTGTATTTTAAACTAAAATAATACTTTGTAAGTAGTCCTAGAAATGAGACTATAACAAATATATTGAATAGTTTGCATGTCCTCCAAATCTAAATAAATGAAGCATTTTATTGTTAAACATAAAGAAACTAAGGTATGATTGAATCACAATCCAACAGAGTTTCAGTCAGTACCAGATCCCACAGACTTAAAAATAATCTTCATGTAGAGTTAAAAGATATTTACTTGATACCAATTATATGTGGAAGAGTAGTGTACCTTTGAAATATGTTCATTTGCCCTTGTATTTTGCCATTCAGCTCAATGCAAGAAAAACCACAAAGCATGTTTGCAGAGGGACATCAAAGGTTAATCATTAGGGAAGATCTTCGGGTATGTAATATAAAGTTGTTAATATTTGTAATTTTATATTTAACCCTTGAATTAGTAATACTTACTATTGCTGTAATGGAGCTCATGACTAAAGCAAAATGAGAAGAAAAGTGTTTATCCTGCTTGCATGTCCATATCACAGTTTATCACTGAATATAATCAGAGCAGGAACTCAAATAGGATAAGAACCTGGAGGCAGGAGGTGATACAGAGGTCATGGAGGAGTGCGGTGTAATGTCTTGTGCACCTCGAGTCTTATAGTACTCAGAACAAGCTCAGGAGTGGCATCACTCACAATGCGGTGGATTCTCCCACATCGAATAGTAATTAAAAAAAATGCTCCTCATTTTGGATGTTAGCCATGGGTCAGTTGTACAATGGTGAAGATTTTTTTACCAATCTATAGGCTGTGGTTTTGTCCTATTGGCAATAGTGTTCTTTGCCTTACAGAAGGTTTTCAGTTTCATGAGGTCCCATTTGTTAATTGTTGATCTTATTGCCATAGCTATGTGTGTTCTGCTTAGAAAGTTCTCTCCTATACCAAGGATTTCAAGGCCATTCCCCACAGAAGTTAGACAAGTACAACCCAAATAACTCAATTAATAAATCGGTATAAAGGTAAACAGAGAGTTCTCAATGACACAATCTTTAATGGCTGAGAAACACTTAAAGAAATGTACAACATCCTTTGTCATCAGGGAAATGCAATTCACAACAACTCAGATTCTACCTTACATCGACCAGAAAACTGGTCACAGTCCAGGTCTAGCTAAAACTGAATCAGTGATTGCAAAAGAGCCCTCCCCTCCCCACATGCACTCAACACAACATTGGTGCACAAGACTCCAGTTGAGAGCTGGGATGCTCTCAGGCTCGAGGCCTTTCTGATTCATGCAGGCACCTTGCTTTTGCGTCTATCTCTTCCTGTGGGTGTACTGGAACAGTTGGAGAACTCTCCCTATCCCAGCTGTAGACAGCCTCTCCTCGAGGCTACCCCTTGAGGGAAGTGGGGACTAAAAAGGGAAGGGATGATCTGACAATCTTTCCTTTTCCATAATGATAAAACCAGGATTTTTATTATTATAATTTATAATTTTATCATTGAGAAGAGTAGACTTAGCACTGGCAGCAAGTGACCCGTGGCACTGGCTATCCTACTTGGAATTTTGAGGTTCAGGGAATTCAGACTTTGGTGGCCCGGTGTGTCAGGAGAAAGGGGCACCATATGCTGTGCTTCTGTGGACAGGAAGGGAGCTACTGAGCATGGGCTCCTGCACTGATGGTGGCAAAGGTGGTTCTTCCATTGGCTGTACTTCTCTCAGCACTTATACCCTGGGGAGAAGCACTGTGGTGGGCAGAGGCGTAGGCCTCAGCGTCGCTCCTGTTACCCTGGGTTCCATCTCTACACCAGCCACAAAATTATGATAAAGAATAATTTTCAATAAGTCACAAGTTAGACAAGAAATGGTGGATTTAAAGATAACTGTTTATCCCAAGACGTAGCTTATTCCTCTTTTTCTCCCGCAGTGACCTGCTTCAACCTCACTGCAGTGTCAGTCGTGAACAGGGGAGGAATCATGCTCTAAGAACAAAGCAAGTTCTGATATCTGCTAAAGGATAAAACATTCCTGTTTTCTGAAAAGAGTTATTTTGTATTTTGTTTTCTATTAAAATGTATTTAGTTTCAAAACAAACAAACAAAACAAAAACAATCAATCAATCAAACAAAAAACACCTAAAGGGATAGAGGGATAGCACATACTGGCAAGGACGTGGAGCAGTGCTAACCCTCCTCCACGGCTGATGGGAGTGCAAACTTCTACAGTCACTCTGAAAATCAAGTTGATGGGCTCTCAGAAAATTAGTAATAGTTCTACTTGAAAACCAACTATTCCACTCCTACGCATACACCCCAAAGATGCTCCACCTTTCAACAAAAACACTTCTCAAGTATGTTCATATCCAGAAAACATAAACAATATAGAAATCTCTCAACTGAAGAATAAAATACAGAAAACATGATATGTCTGCACAAATGTGGAATAGTACTCAGCCACTAAAAACAAGGACATCATGAATATTGCAGGCAAATGGATGGAACTAGAAAAAAAAATCCTTAATGATCTAACACAGACTCCAAAAAACGTGCATGGTCTGTACTCACCTACAGGTGGATTTTATCTTTAAAGTACAGGATAACTAGGCAATAATCCACAGACACAATGAAACAAATAACAAAAAAGGCCCAAGGAAGGATGTTTGAATTTTCCTCAGATATTGGACGTGGTTGTAGGGAGGGAACTGGGTGGAGGAGGGGATGAGGATGAGAATGGGGTGGGAGTTCAGGTGCAGGGAGAATGGGAGAGAGAGAAAAAAATTGGAAGTGGGCATGGGGGATATCTAAAATGTGAGGGAGACCTAGGACAGGAGTGGGGCAAGGCTTCATAATTAACACTTATCTTTCAATTACAATATTTTTTCTTTTTTAATGTTCTCGATTTTGTCTTTGAATATATTTAATACCACGTTTTTTGTACCTTTTCGATGTTTTTATTATTTTATTTATTTACATTTCAAATGTTATCCCCTTTCCCAGTTTCCCCTCCTCATACATCCTATCCTATCCCTAGTCCCCCTGCTTCTCTATGGGTACTCCCTGACCCACACACCCACTCCTGCGTCACTGCCCCAGCATTGCCCTACACTGGGGCATCAATCCTTCACAACACCAAGGGCTTCACCTCCCACTGAAGTCAGATAAGGCCATCCTCTGCTAGATATGCAACTGGAGCCGTGGGTCCCCGCCATGTGTACGCTTTGGTTGGTGGCTTAGTCCATGGGAGCTCTGGGGTTCCAGTTAGTTAATATTGTTGTTCTTCCTATGGGGTCTATTTTTAATCATGAATATGTGTTTGCGGGGACATGCATACCACAACATGCTTTATATTTAACCCTTGAATTAGTAAGGCTTACTATTGCTGTGATGGAACTCATGACAAAAGCAAAATGAGAAGTGTTTATCCTGCTTGCATTTCCATATCACAGTTTATCATTGAATGTAATCAGAGCAGGAACTCAAATAGGGTGAGAACCAGGAGGCAGGAGCTGATACAGAGGGCACGGAGGAGTGCCGTTTAATGTCTTGTGCACCTTGAGCCTTAATATGTCAACCAACCACTTTTTAGAATAGGTTTTCTCCATCCATCATCCCAGGCAACCCGGGATAGAAATCAGGTCATCATGCTTGGGTAGCAACCCCCTTATCAATACTCATCATGATGACAAGTTTTATAGCGTCTTTTTACTACCTAATACTTCAATTCTCCTAATGTTCGATTTAATTGAATCTCGAAAGACATTTATTGTATTCTTTCTATGCATTTCTATTTTTATTGAAAGCTTATTTTTTAAAGATGAAACTAAAGCAAACAAAAGTATTATATGACCAATGATGAAAAGTCATACTAAATATATTTAATAATATATATCTCTCAACTCCTTTCATTTTTAAAAAGAGAACATTATTGGATATATGTTTGAGTAACCTGGTTCTCTCCCTAATTCTGGACAGATATAACTTCATTGTAATCTGACTTTCCATATTACGGAAAGCTGGGGTCAGGGTAACATTTACCCCATTGTAGTTCTTCATTTCTTTTTAAAATCAGACCTGAATAATACATTAATCTGTCCACTTGAGTCACCCATGCTTTCCTTCAGTGCATAGGGAATGTTATAAAGTAAAAGAAAGCAATGCTGCTTTGAAAACACTCTTTGGTTTGTTTTGCTTTGTTTTCCTTGATATCTAAAAATCTACTTTTGCTAGGCTGGGTTTTGAAGTTCAGTAATTTAAATATAGGAAGCTGTGAAGTAAAAACTTCCAAATCATTTTTTTCTCTGTTATGTACATACAATGCGTTCTTACCACACACATTCAATTTCTAATCTCATAACAAGTTTTTTTCGGTTTTATTTAAGAATGATATTTCTGTTCTGTATTCTGCTCATAGGACACCACTAGAGATAATGTTGCTTGAATGAAAAAACAAAGCAAAACAAAACAAATCTAATTTTCTTGGGTTCCTAGAGTCCAGACACTGTAAACTCCAACCCAGCCTAGCTGGATTCTGGATTCTGGAGTCTGTTTCTCCCTTTGTCTTTACACGGTAAAGAAAAGAGCATTGGGCATTTCACAGTCTCTTGTGTGGTAAAGGCATGGAGTCAATTTCCATTGGCCCAACTTGATTTATAACAAAAACTGAACTCAATGAGAAGTCCTGTTGTCAAACAGTAAAATATAGTGTGGTTAAGGTTTTCAGATAAGAATTCTGAGATAATATGAACATCCAAATGATATGTTAAGATACATATCTGTACACAAATGATAAATGTAATATGCCAATAACAAGTACCCTGTATTCTTTCATAAATGCATGTAAACTATGGTTACACCATTTCTCCATATGAGCTTCAAACATGTTTTTGTGGACTGTCCTTTGTCCATTCTTAGATGAGAATTATAAGATTGTCTTTCATGCTATTTATTTTTGACTGAATTAACTATATTGTTAATTCCCTCAAAATATTCCCTCAGCACTGTAACTCTGAATTCTCATTGTTTCTTATTTTAGACAAATTTTCTTACTAATATTTTATATGTTCAAATTACCAGTAAGTTTTTAATCAACATTTAACTCTGAGATCTTCTCTTCAGAAGATACTTCTGTTTCTTTTTATGTGTTTTGAGTCAGACTAAATTTATAATATTATGAATCCCTTTATATTTTTATCTGAAACTAAGCAGCTAAATATACACTACATGCTGTGAAAAGCCTTCCATAATTATTCTTATTTGATTGGTTTAAATGTTTCACTTTGTCTGTGTAGATGTGCATGCATGCACACATGTGTGCATATGTGTGTGTTTGTGTGCACACATCTATAGTTCTATTATACCTAGAACTACCATAAGACAACCATAGGACAAACTCAAATATACGTGTAGGCCTTTCTTAGCCTTCCAACTTATTTGAGACAGTTTCTTCTCGATTGTTTTGCTAATGCATATGCATCTAGTTCATGATTTTTCAAGGATTCTCCTGTCTCCACTTTCTGTATAGTAATAGTTGAACAGAATACCCATGGTATCCCATGTGGCTTCTCATGACTTCTGAATATTCAAACTTAGGTGATCATTCTTGAAGGTAACTCTAGGCTCCTCTAGAAGAACAACTCAGTGGGGCACCTGGCTAGATAATCTATTGGATTTAGATGTGTGATATAATATTTTCCCTTTTTTAGGTGAGTGATGGTGAAAATAAAGAACATTTTAAACATTTAACTTTACTTAGTAGTGAATTAAGAGAGTAGTTATTTGTGAGGCATCTTCAGTTTTTTTTTTTTTTAACCTGTGTACAGATGTTCAGAGAACATAACATTATGGGTCTGTTTTGAGAACTTGGTGGAAAATCCAAAGGTCTTCAGTCCATCCTGATATGCTCAATGGGATTAAGGAAGGAGAGTAAATAGTCAACAATGGATGCTTATTTATAATGAATATTAAGGTATTGTGTTTCTGAACATGAACTAATTAAATAAATGCTTATTTGAAAATATATAAGAATCAAACTAATTTTATACATAAAATGAGTAAGTATATTTTAATCATTCATTACAAAGTATATGAATACTATATTGAGGATGTGGGCTTAATTATGATAAGAAATAGCATTTATGACCTATGCAAATTGATGTCCAATTAACTTGTAGCTATCTTATTAAATGCTAATTATATACATTAACATTCCTCACAATTTCATATATCAATGTGAATTTAACTGTGTCTTTATTGTTAATGCAATTTTAGTAAATTAGATTGCTCTATGATTTATCTTGTGCATAATTATTAAGCCTTATTCTCTGTCTTTCAAGAATAAATAAATAAAAGTGAAAGCTTTATAAACTCACATCCCCAAAGCATCACTAAATTTGTGAATGTGTACAAATCTTTGTGTTCAAGGAAGATCTTAATTTCAGAGTCTTTCTCATATCCTGATTTTGAATTAAATTATACTAATCATAGAAACCTTATGACATGTGAGGCCCATATGATTTGGTCTTTCAGACTTTTTCCTTGCTATTATGACTTGATTGATATCTATTAAGTTATAGGAAGGGATTTTCTGATAATTGACACATAGGAAAAGAGCCTCTTAAGCACTTTCATCCACTGGTAAAAATTATTTTAATTTTTCATTGACAATTTCCTACTATCTAACACAAATAGGCACTTACCAGATTTGGAAGGGTGAAAGGTAATGACTTTCCACTCACAGAATTTATAGATCATGTATTTTTTTGGAACCATGTCTATATTTCTATATTTCTTTCAGATAACACTTACAGCATTTTAACTAATTTCATTGTTAAAATATGGTCGAGCGTACTTGGTTCTCCTCTATTGTGTATAACTTCTCCTGCCATGGAGAGTTGGCTAATTTTATAGTTCTAGGCATGGGAGGTCTATAAGTCAAATTAGTACTTGATAGTTACCCTAAGACAAAAATGTCATTATCATAATGTTGATGATATCTATCCAGTTTGTCATTGTTGTAGTTCACAGAAAATGTGTTGGGTTTCATAGAAAGAGAAAATACGTTCTGTAAGCCATTGTGTACTTCATAGCAAAAAAGCTTTACAGTTTGGTAGAGCTACCAATCACTTCTGACCCTTAGTAGCTTACACAGCCACTTCTGATATTATGAGAGCCACTCCACAGTGAGAAGGCTTCCAGATCAATTTCAGTTCAATTCTTCCAAGAGCTATACTCAACATATATGGTATGCTTTCAGCAATAAAATTTTACTTTCAAATTATGGAAGGCAATAGGGGCCAGAGCAATAGGCCATATTGCTTTAGGAATCTTTCCTATTCTCCTAAGCACCAACTTTGAAAATGTTGTTGCTTTCATCATTGTCATCATCTTTGTTGTTATTGTTATTATTATTATTATTATTATTATTATTATTATTATTATTATTACTAAGTAGTTTTTGGTTCTTTCTTGGAGGATATTGCACAATGTGGAAGAATTCTAATATATTTCTGTGCCTCTGTGTGTGTGTGTGTCTGTGTGTGTGTGTCTGTGTGTGTGTGTTGTGGTGTTTCTATATACAGAATGATATATGTAGCCATTATATGTATATTTTGGGAAAATTGTAGAGAAGGATGTTAAAAGATTCTAAGAGTCAAAAACCATATGGTCACTGCTAGATAGTATTTTCTGGACCAGACTATAAAACTATATTCATGAAATCTCAATAATGTTGCTTCCTAAACAATAGATCCATCAATTGACATGTTAACATGGATGGGATAGGGGACAATTTGCAAAGTATATGTTATATGCAGTCAATGGTTGCAGAGAAAGAGAGAGTAAACTTCTCTAGAGATTATCTGTCAGATAGATTCTCAAATCCAAGAGTTCAGTCCTAAACACATATTTAGGATCAATGCTAAATATGGACTCATTAAAGTGTCAATAAATGCTTATATTTATACATATACATATTTAACAATAGTAATTAAAAAGAAGTTATGAATTTGAGAAGGAGATTCTAAACCCAAGTGGATGGGGAGAGATAAGGAAGAGGCAGGTGTGATGTAGATGAAGGGTTCATATGTGAACACTTCAAAAGTAAATGCATGAAACCATAGGATTTGGTTAGACAGAATATTGAATATAATTATACCATTATGCATAAAAATTATTACTATAAGCTTCATGAAATTTTAGATTAGTATTGTATTTTATTTCAATCTTTCCAATGATTCTAAATTTTTAACACTCTTCATTTGATTTGTACTATATAATCCTATTATAGGAGTTATGAATAGGTTGAATATCAGATGGCTGCAAGTCTTTTTAGCATGTACCTGGTAAATAAAGTAGCTATTCAAATTTACCTATATGTAAGACTACTGCCTTATTATCTTTACTTTAGTAAAATAAAAGTTAATTAGCTAATTGCTTAATAATTAATTATATATTTCTACATAGAGAGCAGTATAGATATAGGTAGAGAGGGATATACATACTCATATCCATATATATCATATGCATACACATATACACACAGATACATATACTTATACATAAACATCAAATTTATATATATATATGTGTGTATATACATATATGTGTATATATATACATATACACACACACACATACGTACATACATACACACACACACACACATATATATCTATCCATGTTCCAAAATGTGGTATACAGCAGAGTCCATGCCTAAGTCATTTAAAGTAAGAATGTGAGAGTGTCAATCCCTGGCTTGCTTCTGGAAGGCTGACATGCATCAGCCATACAGATACATGTTGTCTTTGTTTTTCTCTCTTCTACATTTTCTCCCATGTTCTGTATTCATGAGTATGGCTTTGTCCTCATCGCATTAATATGTAATATTAAGATGTTCAAGTAAAGGGTCAGACTTTTATCTATGTATTATTGTTGTTAATTCTGCCCAGGACCATTTCCCTGATATTTGCAGCCTTCACATTGCCTCTGCATGTTACATTGATAAGTGCAGGTCAGACTCTCTTAGCTTCACTTTTGCTCCCTAATTACTGCTTACCATTATCTTCTTGATATTGTTATTTGTTTCTTTGATGTTCTTTTACCATTTAATTATTCCATAAAATCACCAATAGAGCCATCAAGTATCACATACAAAAATAAATGTCTCAGGAATAAAATTACCATAGTGAAATAGAAGGAATTATAGAACATTTACCCATGTATTTGGTAATGTTTCCTCTTGCTTGCCATTTCTTATAACACTATTAGTACTGGATTTCATAGAGAAATATATGCCTTTCTTGTTTATGATTATTCATGAAGCCTATGTACATATGTGTACTTCTCACAGAACATCCGCTATTGTGACTGAACTTTGAGGGTCAGGAAAACAGGCATTAACCATGAAGAGAGAATTCCATCTGTAATCTCACAATGGTTCGATTGAGCTTTTGGGTCTGACTGATAAGGGTAAAGAATTGTGATTGCTGGAAGAAATTTATGGAAATCAGGCAGACAATTCTGGTGTGACTCTGTGATATCAAAATTACAATTTGGACAGATGGTGACTCTTTCCAGTCAACTAAGCAGTGAAAATAAAGCTGCTGTTACTTGTCACTGTACCAGATTGGAATAAGAAGCTTGTGGCATTCCCAGAGCACTTGGCAGTTAGCTAGTAGACACAAGCTGGAGTCTGGAGCTGCTGGATATTTATTTTCTAGTGTTTAATAGACTAACCTCAACTTTCATTTCTCTCCAGAGTTCTTAATTAAAGCAGAACTCCAAGAATTCCATTCTCATGAAACACTGAAAAGAGAAGGAAGCTTGTCGTCTTAATGATGTGTCCATACACTGATGCCAGGCAGCTTCCGTGGTCATACTTCATACAACCTCTCTCCAAATGTACATAGACTCCACTGCAGTTTACATGTGAATACACTTTCTCTAAGGGTGTAATCACTGAACAGACTACTACCAGTACATACCCATTGTCTCATGAGCTCATATTTCATAAACTATATATACACCATTCTGTTCTTAAGTTAATTGACTAATACATAAGTCATTTCTACCTGTACATGCATAGTCACTCAAAGGTATTTTCTTGTATGTGTTACTAAAATATCTCATTATTTTTATAATTGATGCATCCTATAGCTAATAGTCTGTTCTTGACAGATTCTACCTAATGATTTAATTCTATTAGGATTAAGTAGCAATTCATATATGCACACTATATGATAGTGTATATATAATGTGAACATAAGGTAAATATCTGTTCTCTGTGTTGTTCTTTATCTGTGCTGTTAAAATATTTTATTTCTTTATTATAACTTATTTTATTTTTATTCTTATGTGTATACTGGTCTGTGGCTCTCTGTGTGTGCATATTCAATGTATATGAGTTCCCACAGAGGCCAGAAGAGGGACACTGGATTTCTTGTATCTGTAGTTACAGGCAGTTTTGTGCTAAACAATGTAATTTGTAATCAATGAGAGTCATTTTGGACATCTAATATCCAGATGTATAAATTCACAAATCAAAGTTTCATAAAGCCACTAGTTTATGAAATTTTGTAATATTGGTAAAGGGAAATGAAATTGAACATCCATGTGAAAAGCAAACTGCTTCTTTCTCTACCTTTGCTTATATTTCCCAAGTTTGTCAGTAACAATAGATTTCAGGTTGTAGAAAACAGACTGAAATTGAATTCATAAGGAGACAATGGCTGGGAGGTAGCTTTCTGTAAAGCACTTAGAGTGCAAACATGAGGACCTGGTTTATTTCCCACCTCCAAGTAAAACCTCTGGGTGTGGTCATGAATAGTCTCAGTCCCAGAACTGGAGAGGTGGAGGCAAATGGACTTTTGAGCCTCACTGGTTACCCAGTCGAGACTAACTGATGTGCCTCATTGCTCAGTGTAATGTGACTCTACCTCAAAATTAAGGTGGGAAAGTCCTGAGGAACATCATCTGAAGTTGATCTCTGGCTTACACACACACACACACACACACACACACACACATGCACACATTTATAATGCACTCCTTCAGACAGTGAAGCATTCATTCTGCTTTATATTTTTTGGTATATTCTCTTAGAAGTCAAGAAAGCATGGAAACTTGATATCACAATTTCTCTTAAGCATATAGCCAGTATGCCTTGCAAACATCATTGTATCTTAGCAACTATATCTGTATTGATCCTGACCATTCCTATTAAATTATGTTTTTGACAAAATTATAATTGCATGACTGTTCTCAATAAGAATTAAACAGGTTAAGTTTTTCTGTAGATCCTCTAACTTGTCTAGTTTCATTCCTCAAAGCCCTATCAGTTGACTTGGTCCCGATAAGTAAGCATTGACAGTTACAACAAAGACTTATGAATGGCACACCTTTAATATCTTACTTTTTTTCTGTCTTAAGAAATAGCTTGAAGATTGTGCCAAGGAGACATTTTCATTAGGTAGACAGTTTACTAGTTTTTGGATCACTGAAACACACTTTAAAACACTATATATGCAAAAATTAGTAATTATTTCCATAAAGGGTGTTTATATTTTTCTCAGTTTCTGCTGCAAAAGATATTAAAATTTTAAATAGACTTTTCTTCTTTAGTTATTTTTGATATGTTTCTATAGCACTTAAATTTGCAAATCCCATAAACATTTTTTATGAAATAATGTTTCTTAAGATGTAGTTAGTTCATATATGTCAATAATTCTAATTTAGCTAAAATGTAAAAAATCTTTATTATTGTAATTATATATTAAGTTACTTTTGATTAGATAATACTTAATAACCACCATTAACTCTTGTTTAGATTCTCTTTATTCTTCTCTCACATATTACATCCTGACCACAGTTTCCATGTCCTCTACTCTTCCTAGGACCTCCTCCCCTCCCCTCCCTGCTTCCCAGATCCACACCCCTATGTTTCCCTTCAGAGAAGAGCTGGCATTCCAGGAGTAGCAGTAGAATAAAGCATAATAGGTTACAATAAGATTAGGGAAAAATCTAAAAATTTCCCCAGAGGACATAGTCACACCTTTAATTTTTCTCCCACAAATGCAACATTTTAATCACTATTTCTTGTTTCTTGTTTCCTTGCAGGACACTTAATGTTCACGTTTCGGGAGTTTAAAGAAACCATATTGTTTCCTATACTGATACAGACCAGTTTCTATGCTTTCTTTCACTATAGTAACCTACGTTAAATTCCTGTGTATCTTGCCAAAGGCATTAATAAAATATTTTTTTATTATTGAAGTTTTATTTGCTGCTCTAATCTTTTGCTTAACTTTTTAAGACTTCAGTGAATGTATTTGCTCCAAGGCCATAACTTTCTTTTCTAAAAGTTATCTACTGAAAGATCCAATAACTATTGTCATTCATCTTTGTTACTGTTGCACAATCCTAGATTCCAGTTGTCTACTATACTTATAGAGTCATGGTGCAAACAATGTAGGATAAGTCCAGGGGATAATGAATCGGTCATCACCGTGACTTAACTGGTGCTGTCTTCCCTCATTTTCCCATATTTTCCCAAAGGGAGTTGGTGAGCCAGTTAAGGTGGTCTGAAGCTATTTAGGCATTTTATAAATATGTAGATTTTCATCATCACTAATTTGCTTGTAGAATTAAAATAAAAATTGTAGATAATATAAAAATTTAACCTCAGGACTTGCCATGGGTGAGTGATTTTTAAATGAAACATTACTGAAGAAAAAACTTTTGTTTAATTTTATTCCAATTAAATAAAGAATTCTTTTTCATTAAAAGATACTCATAAATAAAATAAAATGCAACACAGAGAAAGGAGTTAATAATACTTACCTCAGAGTATGGATTTATACCATAGCATAGGAGGTTATCTTCAACATAATAGAAAACAAATTCTCTCTCCATCTCCCTGTCCCTTTCTTTCTTCCTCTCCCTCTCCCCTCCTGTTCCATTATTTATTCTTCTAATTTGACTTTTGCGTGCTTAATAAATTCACTCCTTCAAGCCTGAGAGAATGGTCATGATAGGTTACTGTGCAGGTTGAAAGGAATACATACTCGCTCTCCACCCTATTGACTGTCAGCTCTAGGATCTTATATCCTACCACTGAAACATACTCACATTGGTTTTGGGTATTTGTTTTGACAAAAACATTCTCTTAGCCCAAAGAGTTCTCAAATGTGGTATGTCCTTACATCTATCCCCACAGTATTGTGATTAAAAACATTCATCATGAAAGCTGGCAGAAAATAGCTGTTTACAAGGAGAGCAGCAACTAAAGTTGCAAGTACTTAAAACTGAAACAAAACGACGACAACAAAGAATGATCATCAGTATGCACATGTAGAATTTCACAAAACCATCTGTCATTATTAAAATGCCAGTTAAAGATCACAGGGAAATGAATGCCATATCATAACCTTTGAATTACCAGTGGGGTTTAAAAAAAACAATAAATAAAAACAAAGGATGATCAAACCCACAATGCCTACTGCTAGTTAGCATGTTGAGTAAATGCACATACACAGATAATGTGAATAATAGTCATTAAAAATGTCTTAATACTTTTCAGTCTTTAAACTAACACATATGGGGGTGGTGAAATAGCTCAGTGAGGAAAAGCATGATCACAAGCCTAATGACCCGCCCCCCCCCCCCCGTTTATTATTCAACCCTTACTGTGGAAAGGGAAAAGTCAGTAATTAACACTGTCTGCTGACCTCTATATAATTGAGATGGCATATGTTTGCTTGCACATATGCACGCACACACACATACACACATAGGTATTTTGCACACAAAGTATATTAAATCACAGGTACTGAAAATACTACATAAAATCCAATTATTTACACACCAAACCATGTGGCATGGCAATGTATTTCAATGGAGAGTTTTATTCTGATACACACATAAAAGATACAAACAAGAATGTCTACAGCAATATCATTCATGAATACATTAAATTGTATTAAAAACCTTCCAATATCCTTCATAATTTATCTACAACTTTGTATGAGATTTATAGCCATACAAATAGAATTACATGCATGTTATTTTAAGTGAAAGGAGACATTGCCAAGAACATTGTATAGTATCAGTGTATTGCTGAAGGACAGAGAAATTGGCTGTCAGTTATAGAAGCCATAATAAAAGTGAATTATAAATTTTAGGGATATGAATCATCCCCTGATATGATGGTAAGTTTTATACTCTAATTTTAATACATTTTAAAATGTTAATGAAGATATATATTTGATAATGATGTACCAATTTGTTACATTTTGTTTTGTTCAAAGATATCTTTATTTTTATTTTATTTCCATGGGTGTTTTACCTGAATGTATGTGCATCACATGTGTGATAAGTACATGCGAAGTCCATAAAAATGGGTAGAATTAATTACCTTCAGTTGTAGTTACAGGTAATCACTTGTAACTATGAGGTGTTATGAGATGTTATGTGTGTATTGGAAAGTGAATCTAGGTGTTCGGCAAGAGAAGTCAGAGTTTGTAACCTCTGAGCCATCTCTCCAGCCCTATCCTTATATTAATTTTAACAGAAAGGTAAATCACATTAAATTAAAATGTATGCCTTTACATATGAATGAAACTGAGAAATTAACAAAATTTTGATAGTTCTTTATGTATATTCAAATGTTCATCCAACATGACTGAACTCTGCCTGTTATAAATCATAGGTACGATTAGGAAATAAGTTTTTGTGTTCATCTATTCTTTCATTTGCTTTCTTCTTGTGCAATGACACATTTCTCTCTGTTACAGATTGATCTATACTTTATTTATGAACATGCGTGTATGTCTATGTAAGTATATGTCACAAATAAGCTGGCCCATGCAAAGGGTAGAAGAGGCTTTCACACCCACAGTAATGAGAGGTGCCAAGCCTGAAGGGTAGGATCTAAACACAGGTCCTGTGGGAAAGCAACACGTCCTCTGAACCGAGCTAGCGTTCTAACTCCTGTTTCTTTCTCTACATAGTCATATTAGGATATTTATTATTTGAAAATTTGACGAGATTAAAATAATAGAATGGTTATCATAACTGTAGCCAAATGTCTACATTTGTTAGATTTCATCGTTGTCATCATCATCTGTTGAGAGTCAGGGGAATCCAAGATTGTGTCATAGGCCCCGTGTCATAGGGAAAAGAGAATTCAGGGGCAAGCTTGGCAAGATTCAGTCTGGGCGTAGGGAGAGGGCTTCAATGGAGTTAAAACTTTGGTCTAAGCAACTTCCTTTTCCTCTAAGGAGACTAGATTTTCAATCCCAAAGCAGAGACAGAGCTAGAACCCAGTGGCTTAAATCCTTGTTCTGATATTTGCAGAGGCAGAAATAAGAAGACAGTAGTCATGGTGTCAAGCTAACAGGGATCCATTAGTGCACTGCATTTTCAAAATGGATTATTTACCATACTTCAGTTTTAGCAAATTATCATCATAACACAAACATGAAGGCATCAATCATAGTAATTCCCTCTTGCCTAAAGCATGAATTAGCCCTACAGCCATACAAGTATCAGGGCTGTATCCACTTACACGGCCCCATCCTCCCCTCTTACAAGGGATTTGCTGGTGGTGATTTGGATAATGATTTTCTTTCATGAGGAATTTTTAAAGCACTGAAAGGGAATATTTCATAATAGCCTGAGGACTGTGATGGTTGCTGTATTCCTCTCTGGATTTAGAAATGCTGTGCAGAAGAAACGCATTATGCAATGGGAAGTGAAGGGCTGGGGCCATGTTCTCTTGTAATCACAGTTCTTTCTGAAGTCATATAGCCTTTATAAATGAGACAATAAAGTGACTTGTATTGGTTCCTTCAGTCCTCTGGAGTTTAAAATGTATTAATGGCTATCAGGCTCAGAATAAATAAACCAGATGGAAAAATCATTAGGTGAGTTCTATTTCCAAATATCAATTTGGTTTCTAAGCACTCCAATAATTTATCCTTAATTTTCATCTTGAAGCTTCTCAGAAAAACTAGCTGAAATTTGGGGAACCATTTATTTTCCTCCCTCTTATTATAATAGGAGAGGAATTCCAGTGGCTGAGTATAATAAGTTCTACATTAAATGCTGAATCATCTCTTTTTATAAACAAATACTTTACATATCAAATTTCAGCCTATATAGGATAGCAAAAAATAAAACTATGCATTGACAAATTTAGTTTTAATGGTTGGAGGAACTGTTTTTTTTTTTCTTGTCTTTATTGAATGTATTGGTATCAAGTGAACCCCAGCCACTCTGCCCAGAATTAACATGGGAGATAAGCAAGTAGAAACCTTGAGTACAACCAAGTCCAATTGTAAATGCAAGGTTTCAAATGTCCTATTTTCAGTTTGCATATATAAGGGTGTTTGTTATATCTTACTTCACCCCTGGGAGAATATCATCAATTGTGGCTCAGAGTAGCATAAGTTTGAAGAGTAGTGGCTTAAACAGCACTGTATCCATTGGTCTAGCTGTACCCAAAGTTAAACAGGCTATCTGATTTATTAATTAAAGCTCTTCTTTATGTTAATCTTCAATAGGATAAGGGAAAATATATCTTTGAGACTCAAACTAGAGAGAACACATCCTGAAATGATTTCAGTTCTTTTAAAATTAGAGAGTCCTGGTTATTACTTGCCCTTATGTTTTATATCATTGCTTAAATTCTAGCTGCTGTGTCCTTCTCCCATATGGAATGCATACTGAAGAAAAACAACAATGTCTTTCATTTTCTACAATCATAATACAATTCAACATTTAAAACAATGGATTATAGTCTTATAGCTCTCTGTTAAGCTGTTTCATCACAATAATATTAAAGGTGATTCAATTATCTTAATTGAATATTATTTTAATTATTGAAATTATATATATGCACCCTATCTTCTCTCTCATATGTGGGTTCTTTTTATTCATATGTGTGAGTATAAGATTATAGATCATAAAACCAGAATGGGGATTATGGCAGGAATGTAGATGATAGAATACATGCAAGATAAATACAGCATGAGGGTATGGGGCAACTATAGTAAGAAATGGGTGAAAGAGTCAAGAGAAACAAAGTAGGCATGAAAATATATTTAAGCCCATTACTTTGTACACTATTTTTTATGTTATTTATTTTAAAAAAATCATTATTAAAATATTGTACTTATTTACATTCTAAAAGTTGCCATGCTTCCAGGTCCCCCTACCCCAAGTTCTTCACCCCATCCCACCTCCCCCACCATCTCTGAAAAGGTCCTCCCCCACCTGCAGACCAATCCGCATCTAACCCCCACCAGCATCTCTCTTCCCTGGGACAACAAGTTTCTACAGAATTAAGCTCATCTTCTCCCACTGAGGCCATATAAGGCAGTCCTCTTCTACTCATGTGCTTAGGGCCATGAATCCCTCTGTGTATACTCTTTGGTTTTTGGCATAGATTCTGGGAACTCTGAGGGATCTGGGTTAGTAGACACTGATGTTCTTCCTATGGTATTGCAATTCCCTTCAGCTTCTTCAGTCTTTCCTCTAACTCTTCCAAATTAGTCCCCAACCTCCATCCAATGGTTGGATGTAAGTATCCTCATTTGTCTCAGTCAGCTCCTAGTAGAGCTTTGCTGAGGGGGG
>JADRCC010318871.1:0-12681 GCA_019843855.1 Hylomyscus alleni | reverse complement strand
TATGTACTTATGAGTGTGTATGCACATGGGTATGGGGTGCATGTGTTCATGAGAATGGGAATGCCAGAGGTCAGGGCAAGGGTTTTTCTGCAGTCATTCTCTACCTTATTATCATTTACTCCTTGAAGAAATAAATGATCCCACAGATGAGAAGCTGAAAGTAAATTAGTAAAGTTTATGTATAATTTGAAATCAAGTCTTCAAAGAACAATTGGAACAGTGCTGGAGAGATAGCTCAGTTTAAGTACCACACAAGTGTGGAGACCTGAATTCGGATCCCCAGAATCCACACTAAGCAAACTCAATTAAATTCCCAGAGCCCACAAATACACTCTTTCTTCCCCTTAATTTTTATTTCTGTAGTAATTATAAAGCCACCTGAAATATATAATACATATCAGTATAGCTCTTAATATTTTTAATTTACTAGATTCAAATTTTGGTGTATACTTGTAAGGTATAAAATATATAATGAGTTCAAAACAGTGCTTAGATATGTAAGTTCTGTCTCTAGGGAAAAAAAAATAGCGTTTTGTTTTGTTTTGTTTTTTTTCAAATGTAAATTCCATACCAAGGCCAGGATAGGACATTTTTGTGATAATATTTACATCAGCCACTTACAAACTTTTTAAAGATAGAATATAGTTCATAAAGCCAAGCTCAGGTAGTAGTTTATATTTTTCAGAAATCATACGTTTTAATTCTTACAATAATTATACTTGTGTTTCCCTCATTTTTCCCCATCAGGTATGTATTTACATCTACACAACCTATTAAGCATACCAGTAGCTTAGTGCTTATGTATCTGTAATTCCATCTTTTGGAAGGCTAGGGTAGAAGCTCAAAAATTGGAATCCAGACATACTGGAACACTGTTCCAGAAGTGGGTTGAGATCAGCAATAAATAAGCCACCAATAACTTTATGGCTGCTGTTATTGCGGTTTAGGTTTCCGGAGGAGAAGATGAAATCCAACAGCTGCAAAAGGCATTGCTTGATTATTTGGATGAGAACACTGAAACGGACCCTTCTCTGGTGGTGAGATCCGTGTTGCCTTTAAATTGTGCTCTAAAAGTGAATTGGGGTAGAGAAAGAGGAAATAAAATATTTGGAAATCTTTTCATAGATTTCTGTCTTGGTTTTCTTCTAGAATTTCAAGACAGGGTTTCTCTGTAACAGCCCTGACTGTCCTGGAACTCACTTTGTAGACAGACCTCTACCTACAATAGATTTCTAATCTATAGGCTCAGACTAGATACACACAAGTGCTTCAGTGCTGACTGTCCATTAGATTTAATCTGTGTATTTCTTACACAGAGAAGAGATGAAAACAGCTGGGGTCTTCATCTTCACTACTTTATGCATTTATTCTAAACCCTCCCAGTGGTCTTACCACCAAATCTTACTAAGTCATGTGAATATCTACCTCAAGTAGTTGATAGTACTAGTCTATCTATATTTAATACAGTCATTTTTATTAAGTTAGTTTTTACATTAACAATTAAATTTATAGTTAAATGTAAAAAGAAAAAATTCCATAATACAGGATATTTCAGAATTTTATCTGTCTTCTTTCTGATCAAGGTTGTTTTAAAGAAAACTACAGTACTTCTATTCCTGATTAATTACAAATGTTTTTACTTGCATCAACTCAAATTTATCTAATGTCTTTCCAGTTTTCTCGTAAATTCTATATAGCCCAGTGGTTCCGTGACACAACCCTGGAAACAGAAAAAGCAATGAAATCACAAAAAGATGAAGAATCATCTGATGCCACACATCATGCAAAAGAAATTGAAACAACTGGTCAAATCATGCATCGAGCTGAGAGCCGGAAAAAGTTTCTTCGAAGCATTATCAAAACCACACCTTCTCAATTCAGCACATTAAAGTAAGATGCAGAGAAAACGGGGTAGAGATACATGAAGTGTAGATATCCATTTAAAAGAACATATCAAGTTACACACAGTGCTTTCTGTTGTAGGATGAACTCTGATACTGTGGACTATGATGATGCGTGCTTGATTGTTCGATATTTGGCCTCTATGAGGCCGTTTGCCCAGAGCTTTGATATTTATTTGACACAGGTAAATTGATTGATCTGATTGATTTTTTTCTTTATTCTGGTTACTTTTAGAGATGGTGGACAGTGTGTGATCTTTGTTGAGGGTACTGTCAGTGGATTGTGGACACAGTGTTTGTCTCTGTTCCTTATTGTTCACATGTCATTAGCTATATCTGCCCTCTACATACTCATCTTTTACAAACAAATGGACATGTGTTTGTATGACACTATAAGAATAAATTTTCATTTATCAAGTCATAGCAAATAATACTGTCTGATAAAAGTTACACATAAGATTTTAGTGAACCTCAATGTTATTAAATATATAAACATAAATGTATATGTATGTTTAGTTGAGAATACCGAAGTAAAGGAAAATACTGAAAATATAGAATACCTTTCTATGTGTACTTGTCTAACTGAAGATTTCGGATCAGTGAGATGATATAGCTTACACACACACACATACCAAAAGTAAAGAGTAGATTTTGTTCTTTTATGTATTTTCATGCTGTATTGTGTTAAGTATTTTAAAATTTATGAGAATGTTAATGTTTGCCTGGCAGATACTACGAGTTCTTGGTGAAAATGCAATTGCCGTTCGAACAAAAGCCATGAAGTGTTTGTCTGAGGTTGTTGCTGTAGACCCCAGTATTCTAGCAAGGGTAAGAGCAAAAATAGTTTATTTTACTTCTCTACTCAAATTTGAAGATCCTCTCTTCGGCTATAAATGACACTTTTCTCCCTCTTCTTTAGCTTGACATGCAGCGCGGAGTTCATGGACGATTAATGGATAACTCCACTAGTGTTCGTGAGGCAGCAGTGGAGTTACTAGGTCGATTTGTCCTTTGTCGGCCTCAGCTTGCAGAGCAGTATTATGATATGCTGATTGAAAGAATATTGGTATTTGTCTTCTATTTTATAGTAATTTATGAATACATAATTTACCTTAAATGTCACACCTTATTTTAAATTTAGTCTAAAGTTTATAATTTAATTTAAAAAGAATAAATGTAAACTACATTTTTTCTATTGCTTACTCTGTGAACTGTAGCAGCATTCTAAAGAAGGTTATGCTTTGAAGAGGCAAGTATTATGAAGCCCATTGTTAATAAAAATTAGATCCATTTTCAATTATTCCTAGGCCAGTTTATAATGACTGATTAATTATGTATGATAATTAACCATTTTTGGACAGGACTCTAGAGTAATTAGATTGTCTTTGCAGTGTGTGTGTCTGTCTGTCTATATACGAATTACTTCCATGCCAGGCACACCACCCACTTCAAGCATATTGATTTCTTATGGAAGTATACATTGATGCATTAGCACACAATGTTCTCTGTTGCTGCAATGACAAGGTTTTGTCATGACCATTAGTATAGTACAAGAATAGTTAGTGCGAAACATTTTACTTGATTTAGCTTAAACACTTTATCCTCGACATCATAGATGGTACTTCATGTGCTTTTCTAAAGCTTATCCCTTTAGTGAAATCCAGCAAATTTATTCTCTGGTCTTTTATTCATTACTAAGTATAGATAGATATTATGTCACATTTTTAAAATATTTCAGTTAACAAATAGGCAATATAATGCTTATGAGAAATCTTTAATTTTATTTGTCAAATTTCACACACCTAAAACATCTGAATGTTCCTAACATTGAAAATGCATTTTGTTCTTAGGATACTGGTATCAGTGTCAGGAAAAGAGTAATAAAGATTTTAAGAGACATCTGTATCGAACAACCAACATTTCCCAAAATTACAGAAATGTGTGTAAAAATGATTCGTAGAGTCAATGATGAAGAGGGCATTAAGGTAAGGTGAAAATCTGGTCATATGAAATTTCTTTTTTATTAATGTTAAAATTTTTTAGGTGCTTATTGAATCTAATTTTTTTTATTTTGTTTCTAGATTTTATAGTACTAAAATGTGATCTTTTCCAACCTATTCAACCATTACAGTATTTATTTAACTATAGTGACTGTATTGTATCCAAAATTATTACCAGATTGAAATTATGTTGATTTTTAAATAGTATGTTATTGATTTTTCAGTTACAGACTTGCCTACAGCCTGTAGGGCATTTTCTTAACTGAAGTTCCCTTCTCTCAGATGACTTTAGCTAGTATCTTGTTGACATAAAACTATCCTGTATAATTGACCCCTTGTCAGCTTGACATACAAATCATTGGAAAGTCAGAACCTTTCTTTTCTTGTTTATCCTCAAGTTCATAATACGAAACATTTTACAAACTTAAAAAGTCCCCCAGTCTTACAAATTCAAACACTTTAAAGTATCTTAAAGTAGAAAGTCTTGCACATGTGGGCCACTATGAAATCAAAATTAAGTTAAATACTTCTCTTTCAAGAGGGGGAAAAAAATGAGGGCACAATCACAATCAGATAAATGCAAAACCAAATTCCAACAGTGTAAGTCACTCAATGTCCAATATCTAGGACTCACTCATTATCTTCCAGGCTCCTCCTAAGGGCCTGAGTCGCTTCTCAGGTTCCACAGTCTGGGAAACACACAGCGTGTCTTCTGAACTCAGGCTGGGTCCACTCTACACACAGCTGCTGCTGTTCCTCAAGTCTTCCCATGGTATTGGCATCTTCAAAGTGCTGGCATCTTCTATTGCAACTGGGCTTGCTTTCACCAATAGGCTCTTTTCAGATGCAAAGCCTCAACTTTTCTCCATGACCCCTACAGTCCTGGGGCTTTCACTGCTACTCTGGCTACACCATCACAAGTGGCCACCTCTGGCCTCTTATAGTGCCAAACCTCAGCTACTCTCCATGATCCCTTTTTGCCTTCAAAACAAGTACCACTTGGGAGACATGACCAAGTTTGGGTGCCAACATAAGGTACTATCTTGGCTACCTCTGAATACAGCTTCTTTGTACTGTCTCTGAGCAAACATTTCTCAAAAGGTTTCACCTGAGTGATGCTGGTCTCTGCTTAATAATTACCAATTTGTCAGCTCAGCAGACCAACATCAATTGTCACAGTAAAGCAAAGTTTTTTCTCTAGTGTTTCTAGTATTTTGTTAACCACAGCTAATTATTCAGCCCTAGCTAACCAGAACCACAAATTCTTAACTCAAAATAGCAAGCAGCTCTGATAGAGTCATTAAGGGACCCTCAAACTGCCTCCACTTTCTGCATTGCTGTCAACAGTCTACCAAGCTCCTATAGAATAGCTCACCAAGCTTTGAACACCCAATGGTTTTTCTTGCCCAAAGATCTAAAGTCTTTCCACAATCTTCCCACAAATAACATGGTCAGATCTATGACAACAGTGGCCCACTCTCCTGGTACCAATTTCTGTCCTAGTTAGGGTTGCTCTTGCTATGATAAAATACCATGAACAAAGGAACTTTGGGATGAAGAGGGTTTGTTTAGCTTACCGTTCGCTTCACTATTCAGCATTGGAAGAAGTCAGGACAGGAACTCAAGCAGGGCAGGAACCTGGAGGCAGAAGCTAATGCTTACTGGTGCTGCCTATTGACTGGCTCCATCTGGCTAGCTCAGCCTGCTTTGTTACAGAAACCAGGACCGGATCTTAAGGAGGCATTTTCTTAATTGAGGTTCCCTCCTCTCAGTTAATTTTGCTTGTGTTAAGCTGATAGAAAACTATCCCACACAAGTGTCTCCCTTTAAAGCAATAAAGGGAGCTACATAGATAGTGGGTACGAGCAATTTTTTACAAGCATGAGAACCTGAGTTCAAATCTCCAGCATTTACCTAAAAGCTGGACATGACTGCATACACCTTAATTCTAGCATTGAGACAGGCAGATTTCAAGGACTCTCTGGCTAGGCAACCTGACTAAAACAGCAAGCTTCTAGTTCAGTGAGAGATGATGTCTTAAGACAGCTAGGTGGACAAGTGATGTCCTAGTGGTCTTTTATGTGCATTCATGGGCAGCAACGAACACAAACACACCCACAGCCATAAAAGTGCTTTTAGTCTGATCAAAAACAATTGAGGGACTGCAGAGATGGCTCATCATTGTGCTTGCTGGTCTTGCAGAGAACCCAAGTTCAGTTTCGAGCACCCACACCAGGTGGCTTACAGCCACCTGCACTGCAGTTGTAAAGAATCCAACACCTCCTCTGGCTCCTACAGGTACTTGCACACAGGTGATGCATATACACACAGACACACAACAAATACATTTTTTTATTTTAAAAGTACTTTATGCAGAAGCTATAGGTTAAACCTAGTTTTACCCATCCACTATTTGAAATCTTAACCCATTAGACAAAGTTTATAGTTAGTGAAATCTGTTGTTTTACTCCCAAGAAAATTTTTAATTAACTTTCTATTTTAATAACTAGCTATAACTTTGTGTTGGCCTGTAATGGGAATTTACAATTAATTAAAAGTTTGCAATCTTTGTGAGTAATTGATTGGGTTTCTTTATCTTCTAGAAATTAGTAAATGAAACATTCCAAAAACTCTGGTTTACTCCAACTCCACATAATGACAAAGAAGCAATGACAAGGAAAATTTTAAACATCACTGATGTGGTAAGAAGGATGAACGAGAGTGTGGTCACTATGAGCACAAGGCCAGCTGATACGTTGCCATGGTGACTGCCATGGTGACATGCTATGCTGCCACTCAGTACTGCTTCCCTTGTATTTCTGGGACATCTGGGGCTTAAGTTAAAGGGGAATGGTTCACATGCTAATTTCTTGATACTCATGTGTATAAGCATTATTATTAGTGTTTTCCTGTTCTTCCATAATTGAAAACAGGAAAAAAAAACCAAGAGGATAGTTTTTTAATTGTTACATAAGTGAGCTATAATTTGCTGATCCAGAATGCTTTCTATGTGTTGAATATTAGCAATTTTTACATATACTCAGTTACATGGTCATCTTCATTTTCACAGCTACCAATAAATCTAGAGGGTGAAGAAACAAAACATTTTTTTCCATTGCTTGAAACCTTACAGATTTTTCTGATAAAATATGTCAGAAGCTATGTTTTTTATAATTTGGTACCATATCGGTCTTAATATTAAACTGATTAATGTTTTTCATATTGACAAGTGTTTGAGTTACTAAAAAAAATTAGTTTATACTTAAAATTATTAGTTTATACTTAAAAAGGTTATACTTAAACCTTTCAAGTTAAAAAGGTATACATATACTTCATGCTACAGTATAATTATAATACCTGTTTTAAAATAGATGTCTTTTGTTTTCATTTTTGAGATATAATACAATTTCAACATTTCTCTCTTCCCTTTCCTTCCTCCAAACCCTCCTATATACCCCTCCTTGCTCTCTTTGAAATTCATGGTCTCTTTTTTCCTTTTTATTACTTGTGTATATGTATATACATATATATTCCACAATGTAAGGTGCTCAAGTTTTTATAATGTTATTATAAATGCCTTATTTTAATAGTCTTACTACCTTTTCACTGTAGGTTGCAGCATGTAGAGATACTGGATATGACTGGTTTGAGCAACTCCTTCAAAATGTGAGTATAACTTTGATAGCATAAATTTAATAAAGGGTCTTTAACATTTTAAAAAGGAACTTTTCAGTTCTTTCTTAAATATTTGGATTTTAGTAGGTGAAACTTATTTCACTATGTTAAGCTATGTCTTTTAATTTTGTTATTGAATCAGTTATCCAGGTGAGTGCTAAGATAAATTTTCTGAATTATTAATTGAAATTCTAGCTACACTTTCAGATAATTTTTTTTCTTAGCCCTTTAATCTAGAACGGTAGTTCTTCTCCTTCCTAATGCTGCAGCTCTTTAATATAGTTCCTTAGATTTTGACATATGATAACACCAAAACAAAAGTTTTATCTTTGCTTTATAACTGTGATTTTACTATGATTTTGAATAGTAATGAAAATTCTGACATGCAGAATATATAAGGTTTTTTTGGCAGCATTTCTTTTCTAAATCAAAGAACTAGTTCTGTATTATTCAGCTTTACAGTCTTCCTAGTAAAGTTTGTCAGCCAATCCAAAGAAGTCATAGTTGTTTATAAAAACCTTTAAAACCACGTTTCTTCTGATGATTAGGAGAAATTATTAACTATGAAGTAACGTAATTTATAGGATTACTACAGAAAAAGCTAAATATTCTGTTTGATAAATTGGCAAGTTAGAAGCAAAAAAGAGATGGCCAGATCTGTGGTATCTTAGTGATAGTCTCACTTAGTTTTTGTCTTTACTTGTAGTCCTGTTTAATTAGTGGTCCGGTCAGTTCCCTCTTTTGGTGATCCTACTTAGTTACAGCAATTTAATTTACTTGTGACTTCATGAATAGTTCTGTGTAGTCTTTTTTAAATTGTGTGTGTGCGTGTGTGTCTGTGTATGTATATGTGTATGTGCCAGAGGATAACATTGGATTCCCTGAAGCTAGTATTATAGGTGGTTGAGAGTCTGAGGGCTGAACTCAAGTCCTTTAGAAGAACAATAAGTGCTCCTAACCTCTACGCTTTATCTCCAGCCTCAGGCCGCAGAATGTTGAAAAAAGTACATGTGACAGAGTGATAGCCACCAGGCAGTGATGTCTGCAAGAGCATAGTGCCTGCTGGGCTTTTGAGAGATTCTCAAGTCTAGACTACATAGCACATCCACCATTTCCATACTTCCAGACATAGAGCATGCATCCCATTTAGCAAACTTCAGAGATTTGTAATTGTATTGAATTGATTTCTTATAAATCAGTAATCATATGGGACATAATTTCTTAGGAAAACCAAGAACTACATTAAATACCTTCTAATTCACACATGCACCAATTTTTGAAGATTGAAAGAAGACTTCCACGGAAGAGTGTTATCATTATTCTGGTTATATATGTACAAACAAGCATGAATCAGCATTTCTAGTTTTTAGTCCATTAGTCTTCTGTCACTTGTTATTTATCATATGATTTCACAAAATTTTCCAACTGAACAGTATAAAATGTGGCCCTCATTTGTATTTGTCAAGTATTCAATTTCATTTAGGAAGTAAAAATCTTCAACATTAGTTATTTGAGTAGTTATTGCTTATATATACATTGCATATATTTTTCTAGTTTGTGATGAGTTTTTACTATTTTTTAAATAATTTTATTTAACTTTTTTTGTTTTTATGTATATTGGTGTGAGGGTGTCAGAGCCCTTGGAAATGGGGTTATAGACAGTGGTAAGCTGCTGTGTGGGTGCTAAGAATTGAACCTGAGTCCTTTGAAAGAGCAGACAGTGCCCTTAACCACTGATCCATCTTGCCAGCCCTGTGTTTTTACTATTTTTAAGAGTCTTTGACATGTTTCCCATTGTAATGCTGGAAGTTGAAGTTTCTGAGTATAAACTAGGCATTCTGGTATTGAGTTAGACCTAGTCCCCTTACCCCATGTACACCTGCTGACCTGATCTATGTGCAGGTCTATGTGCTGTCATTGAATTTACAAGAGATCTGCCTGCCTCAACCTTCAGAATGCTGGGATTAAAAGCGTGTACCACCACATACACATGGCTTGATCTCAGTACTCTTGAGGCTGAAACAGAAATATCTTGAATTCAGGTACGACAGGCTACCTTAAAAGACTGTTTAATAAAATGCCAAACACGCACACAAAACAAGAGAGTTGTTTGCTTACTTGTTTGTTTGTTTGGCTCTTTAAGACAGTGTTTCTCTGTGAAGCCCTGGATGTCTTGGAATAGATCTTCCTGCACCTGCCTCCTGAGAACTGGTTGAAGAGAGAGAATTAAGAGTAATTTTTGCCCTTGCAGAAGACCTGAGTTCAATTCCCAGTATCCAAATGACAGCTCACACCCATCTGTAATTCCAGTCGCAGGGAATCTGACACCTTCTTCTAATCTCTGAGGTCACTAGACACGCAGGCAGTACATATACATACATGCAGGCAGAGTACTCATACACATAAATAATAAAATCTGAGCACCGAGGTGACTCCCCAGATTGAAAGTTCCACACATTTGGCAGTGGTGGCACACACCTTTAATCCCCACATTTGGGAGGCAGAGTTTAAGGCCAGCCTGGTCTACAGACTGAGTTCCAGGACAGATAAAACTACACAGAAACCCGGTCTTAAAAACCCAAGATTAAAAAAAAAAGAAAGAAAATTCCACACCTAATCTCATTTAGATAAAACTCAGACATACTAAAATTACTTCAAGCAATTTATATAAGGAATATTTGAAACTTAAATGAGTATTATATTTAGATCTTTGTCCCTTGCTGAAGCTTTCTTCCTGTGCTGTATGCATATATTCTAAAATCCTGAAGACTTCTAGTCTTAAACATATCACATAGAGTTTTATTCTATATAATCACTTTGGAAAGATTATTTGATAGTGTTTTCTCAAAAAAGTTGAGTATTCATATGTGTTATGGCCTAGTATTTCCGCTATAAGATGTATATTCAAGAAAATATTGTACATGTGAATTAGAACACATACACAAGCATACTTCACTAAGATCTAACTTAATCTTTACACGGAAGAGTGACTGCCCAGCTTACAATATACCCGAAAGACTGCTATAGGGCAGTGAAAAATAAACAACCTGAATTAGAGTCATAATGTCCCAAGACATTAATACTTTCGTTGAAATTGGAAATTAAAAAAAATAAAATAAAACAAACAAAAAACCAGACCAGGCATGGTAGTATAGGCCTTTAATCCCAGCACTCAGGAGTCAGGGGCATGAGATTTCTGTGAGTTCAAGGCCAGCCAGGGCTACATAACGAGATCCTGCATCAGATTATTAATTATAATTAATAAATTAAAATACATAACCAGTCAGCAGTGATTGTATCATGAACCAAAATTTATAATAAATTATTTTGCACTTACTTGATATCTTAAAGGGAAAAAAAAGAGCAAGAAACAGTTTTTAGTGATTACTGCAAGTAAACCAATCTAGAATGTTCTGTACGTAGCTGCACAGAAAAGTGAATCAATGAGAACTTGTACTTTGAGCCTGTCTTTCATTTGTTTTTTTTTTAATTGAATAATGATGCTGCATATATTCCATACTATTGTGGTTGCACACTCATTTTTAATTATCCAAGCATTTTTTTCTAACTTGAGGACAATTTGATTAAAACAGCAGGACAAAGCAGAATTTTGTAGAGGACAAGCAGAATTGTGTAGACAGACCCTGTCCCCAAGGGAGAAGAAAACAAAAGGGAAGGAAGCCATAGTTTTTAGTTAAGATACATAGGAGCCTTGCAGGTTCAGCAGTGAGGTTTAATAAGCAGCTGCATGGCATGGCGGAAAGGGATAGCTTCCAAAAAGATTTTAAAAAGAATGTACATCCAGAAAAGGATGCTCACACATTGGCCAGTGTCCAAGAGGACCTGTGTTTGATTCCCACCACCCACAGGGCTACTTACAACTTCCCAAAACTCCAGTTCCTAGAGATCAACACACTCTTCTGACTTCCGTGGGCACCAGACATGCACTTGGTGCACAGATATAGTTACAAGCAAAACACTCACATACATAAAATAAAAGATACATAGCTAACTAGGTAGGTAGGTAGGTAGGTAGGTAGGTAGGTAGATAAGATAGGTAGATTAGATGATAGAGAGATAGATAGGTAGGTAGGTAGGTAGGTAGGTAGGTAGGTAGGTAGGTAGATAAGATAGGTAGATTAGATGATAGAGAGATAGAGATAGATAGGTAGGTAGATAGGTAGACAGACAGACAGACAAAAGGAAACTTAGGTTTTCTCTACTAAGACTCAGAAAACAGAAAGCCCAGTACTATATTGCTTTGTAAATGCTTGCAATCCAATGCTTGCATATCCATATATCTTGTACTAAAAGTAAAATTGTGCATTTTTTAATTTGTATTTTGAATTTTTGTTTTGCTTCATGTTAGTTTGACTCATGAGCCACTCATGACTTTTTGTAATTCTGTCAAACAACACAGAGATAGAATGTTTATACTTTTGCAGAAAGTTATATCTGATAGCTATGGAAAACTCCACAGACATAAAATGCAATTTTCTTTTAATATCCTTAGAAATATTCAGTTAATCATTATTGGCAAAACAGATATAGCTTGTCATTTTTCTCCAGTGACCTGTGACTATAAGAGTGGATTGGTTTAACTTGTTTTGACTATAGATAGGCTTCTCTTCATCCTCCTCATTGTTCTTCGTGATATTTTTAAGCACAGTTTCTTAATGGTTTGGCAAAGAATGAAGCAGAAGAAATCTGCCAAAGAATATGCCATTATGTTATATAATTGAAAAGCTTAAGGTATAATTCAGATACAGTTATTATTTAAAATAATTCAGCTAGCACCGGGTGGTGTTCTGTTGTCCTGGCTGACATGAGAGACAAGTTACCTTCCCTGTGTTTTTGCAGTATCGGTCCCTGTATTTTAGTTTACATACTAAAATTGTTGGCTTTATAAATTACTGATTTAAAGAGTATTTTTATATATGTCGTGTATTTTTGCTTTATTTTAATATTAAGAACTGAAAAGGCTCATTGACGTTTAATGAATGTACATTTTTTCTATGTACACATATATAGTTGTTGAAGTCTGAAGAGGACTCCTCATATAAACCTGTGAAGAAAGCTTGTACTCAACTCGTTGATAACCTAGT
>JADRCC010318869.1:0-10330 GCA_019843855.1 Hylomyscus alleni | reverse complement strand
GAAAGAAAGAAAGAAAGAAAGAAAGAAAAGAAAAGAAAAGAAAAAACAAAGAGAATGATGACACAAAGAATCAACAAAACCAAAAACTGGTTCTTTGAGAGAATCAACAAGATAGATATACCCCTAGTCAAACTAACTAAAGGTCCCAGAGGAAGTATCCAAATTAACAAAATCAGAAATGAAAAGGGAGAGATAACAACAGAAATGGAACAAATTCAAAAAAGAAAAAAGAAAACCATCAGATCCTCCTACAAAAACCTATACTCAACAAAACTGGAAAATCTAGAAGAAATGGATGGTTTTCTAAACAGATACCCCATATCAAAGTTAAATCAAGAGCAGGTTAAACTCTAAACAAGGCCATAACTCCTAAGGAAATAGATGAAGTAATTAAAAACCTCCCAACAACAACAACAAAAGGTCCATATATCTTTTGTGCAGAATTCTACCAGAATTTTTTTTAAATGCCATGAGTTGATATTATGTGAAGCTCTATACTATATTGGTAGGATAAAATCTATTTATCTTTCAGTGAAGCAACTAACATTCACAAGAACAACCCATTTCAAAGTGTATGAGGCAGATTTCCAGATTTTACAGGAAAAGGAAAATAACGGTAGCAAAAGATATCCAAAGTTGGGTTTTCACACTGAGGAAAAAAACCAAACATATACTATCTTTGAAATATATTGACAGTCACTCAGAATCTACTTTTTTATAGCCTTATATTCAAATAATTTCAAATACTTTATGACACACAGTTGTTGCATACACACAGGACTATAATTGTAGTTTAGGTCTTGGCCTCCCCATTGAATTCCCTGACCAGCATATGATACCTACATAAATTTGAGATAAAATATTCACACATTGATTTGATGTCTATAATTTCTGAGTTAAAATATGTGACTCTGAAAATGCTAAGCAGAGCTGGTAACTGCATCATAGAGAATTAAAATGACTCTATACATCTGACACCTTACATTGTCCAAAGCTTTGACAAAATTATTTTACAACATGATATTGAGAAAGTGATTACTTCCCAAAAAGGTATGAAGAAAACTTGCTATTATTAAATAATTGAGGATACCTCATTTCTTGTCCCTGTGATATGATTCTCTAGGAACCATATAATACTACAAACTTGTTATAATCCAGACATAGTTAAGATTGTGTTTATGACTTCTTTTCTGGAAGAGAAATGTCAAATGCTGTTGCTATAATAAGAGATAATTGAAAATTAATTTTAGAAAAGTTATTAGAAAATGTAGTCACCCACATCTTCAGCAATGTCTGATTTTATTGGCTATTGTAGAGCTCCTAATATGAAAAGTAGCAAGCCATGCAATGGTAGCTGAGTGGGGCACTGTACACTCTATGAAGCTGTAGGGATGCTATGTTTAGGAAGTCATAACAGTTGGAACTGGTGCCTATCTGTGTTCCATGGTATTAGACAGTTGAAACCATAGACAATTGAAAAAAGAATTTGAACTCTAAAATAAATCCTATATAGCAGAAAAATGCTTTGTGGCCAACACTATATCATAAAAGCCATTTGCTGGTTGAACAGCTTATGCCACCTTATAATGTACAGGTAATCTATGTTAGATCAGGCAAAGATCTCTAAATACATTGGGAATGTATTTGGAATTCAGGACAGTTTCTTACATACACCTTTGGAAGGAAACTTAATGTTATCGATATGATCATTAACACTGACAAAAACATGGAAAAATAGATCATTGGAAGGAGTTATTGATTTCACCATGGACTGAGGCCCTCAGCCAAATTCTTGACAGCAACAATTTATCCCCAACTTTCTTTCCATTCATGTCTCTGTTGTTAGAACTTTAGTTGCATTTCAATTAAGAATGACATTTTAAAATTCAACCCTTGGGGTTCAGGCATTCTGATGTCTACTTCATATCTCAGTATTATATAGGAATTCTATAAATTTTAATTTTTTCATGAAAATTAACTTATAGCATTACATTTTTTACCTATAGCCATTAATAAAATAATCTATCAACGATTCAAGTAATAACATTATTTTCTATTTCTTCACAATACTTGTTTTCTGTTTATTCATTGACCTATTTTCTTGACCAAGAAGTTTTAGATTAAGGAAAATACTCAATCACAGTGTGTCTTTTGAGTCCAAACTAAAAGGATTTTCCTTGAAGATGTTGAAGACAAAGTAGTGTTTGTTTGTTATTCATTTATTTCCAAGACATAAAGGCATCTTAAGTGTTTAAATTAAATATTTTTAGACAGTTAAAAAAACAATTATCTTTGGGTTCATATTCTAATAATTTTGAATAGAATACTTGCTAACACTATTTTTCATTTCCTTCAATGCTATGGAGAATTTGTAAACAGAATTATGAATTTTAAAAAAAATGTAGATGATGATGCCAATTCATGTAAAATAAAGAGTTCATGTCTCTCTCTAAAAAAAAAAAAATGTAGCCAGGCAGTGTTGGCAAATGCCTTTAATCCCAGCACTTGAGAGGCAGAGGCAGGTGGATTTCTGAGTTCTAGGCAAGCCTGGTCTACAGAGTAAGTTCCAGAACAGCCAGGGCTACACAGAGAAACCCTGTCTTGAAAAACAAAAACAAAAACAAAAACAACAAAAAGATGTAGGCATACCTCAAAAATAAATGAACATATGTAATGTAAAGAATGGTAAACATGCACATATATTTATATCAATCTTTAGATAAAGCTATAGCTAAAAACAGGCAATATAGTATAGAACTTATGGCACATAAATAAATTGTAACATGATATCTATTTATATACACAGATATACAGAATGACAGGTAGATAGACAGAAGATGATAGATAGATAGATAGATAGATAGATAGATAGATAGACAGACAGATAGACAGATAGAGACAGACAGACAGACAGACAGACAGACAGTGACAGGTAGGTAGATAGGTTAAAAAGTAGTTATGGAGGTTTATATTTTGACTTTAGGTCCTTCCACCTGATATGAAGATAATAAGTAACCTATTTTAATATTAACTAAATGAAATAATATAACAATATACAATAACAATTTAAACTAATCCTATTCTGTTTCCAAAAGTGATCTTTCAATTATTTTCAGTATGTGTAGTGCAGTACAGTTAACACTTGTTCTCACGAGCATTTTGTTCAATGGAAGAAGGCTGACTCAGAATCAGTTTTGTAGTGAGTTAGTTGCACGAGGGTGTAAGCAGTCTGCCAAAGACATTGGTTATTCCAAACAATCATCACTAGAAACTTTATTACAAAATAATACTTGTTTTTTTTACAGCTAAAATCTTGAGGTAATTTCTTGATTAGGAAAGATTATTTATCAAAGTTGTTCACAAAGCTGCTAGTTTCAACTAATAAATTGGCAGCAACCATCCTGACTTGCTACTACTTTTATGCAAGACACTGGCTGCCAGAGAGCACAGCTTTCGCAGTGTTTTTGGATTTATCTCAATTCTATTTAAAATACCTGCCATCATCACCCCTTAAATAAATGGCTAAACTAGAGAGAAAGTGTAGATTACTAAGAATGACACAAAAAATATAGATTCATGTAAAGGATGGAACAAGGTCTGCTAGATTTATCATACACAGTGTGTCATTTCATGGTCGACTCTGGGGAGTCAATCCTATTAAATTACTGTTCAGATATCTTACCTGTCTTCTCCCAGATATATACATACATATTCCAGACAACAAAATGTATGTATCACATTTTTCTTTACTTATTTATACCATATACTTGGACATGACTAGTAACTCTCCCAAGGAAGGTGCTATCAGTTATAATAAAGGTCATTGTATTAACAGAATATATGAATATGTAAGTCTTCAACTCCAGGAGCCATTCGAGGCAATACTAGGATGCATTTCTAAAAGTGCTTTCATGATGAAGACTAGTGACCTCTGACTGACATTCAGCCAAGTGGCAATCCAAGGGCAAGAATTATAACATTTATTCATTCAAAAGATGTCCAACTAATGAAGGATAGCAAATGAATATTAATGAAAGCAATAAATAGATATTTTACATTTGAATCCTTATACTATGGAATTTCTCATGCAGCAATTTCCTTCAAGTTTCTTTCATGTTTAATAGGAAATGTGATGACATCATTCTTGGCTATGCTAAAAATCACCTTCATTTTGTATGTTCTTCACACTGCAGAATTCTACATAAAACACCACAGGGCACTTATCTCACACGGAACTAGAGGCACATCTTCCTTCTGCATTTTTGTCTCATAAGGTAAAAATTGAAGCCTGAAAAGATGAAATGTGTTACTGTAGCATCTGAAATAAACAAACTAAACTTCAAAAACTGTTAGAATTTAATTTTAAATTAATACTTAGCAAAATTTTGCATTGCATAACAATGGAGAAAATAGTTGAGGAAACAAATATGCTTCAAACAGCTTCATCAAAAATCCACATCTTGTTTCAGCACAGTTTATTTTTTGGAGTTAACAAGCCAATGCTAATAAACTTTTGTTAGCAAAAGTTCATGTTTTCCTCAGATTACTTTTGTTTTTAATTCCACATAGTTCCATTACCACTTTTTTTCTTGGCTGTAGCATTTTCTCCTATTTTCATTGTATTTCATGGTCTAGACCTAGATAGTTTAGAAGGTACTAAGCATGTACGTTGTAGGATATCCTTCAAATATTGTCTGATGTTTATGCTCAGAATCAGTCTGTGCTCCTTAGAAACTGAAAGACCCATGAATATAAAGCACCATTTTTTTAATGTGAAAGTCACATTACTATTATATCATATCAATATGATTTATGACTATTGGTATCTTTCATGGCATGGATGATTACCAAGTTTCCAATGTAAAAGTACTCTTTTGCCATCTTTAATACAACACATTCTTAGAGACAGTCACTAGTCAAAACCATAACCCAAATCTACTGAATAAAAAGCCATGTTCATGTTCATGAGCACACACTACTTAAATAAATTACTCGGACTTATTCCTAAGAGATTTATCTTGTTTCTCCCACTCTTAATCCATGCAACCACTTGGGCTAGCTGTGTGTTTACTAGAGATGTTGCTTATCAAGGTGAGGAATTTTGTTATATCCACAGTGGTGTGCAGACTATAAATGTGCATGTGAGTGCGATTGCTCATCTCTGTCAATCCACATGTGAATGACAGACAGACTGAGTATCCTTTTCTCTCTTCTTTCACCTTAAATTTTTATGCCAGATTATTTCCACGCACTTGAAATTCCATTCATCTAAACCAGATGTCAACAGGCAGATGTACTGCCATGCCGAACAATTTTTTTTTTTTTAATAGGTGCTGGGTACTTGACCTCATGTCTTCTTTCACAGACAGCTTATCAGACATCTCATCAGTAGTATGCTCTGAAATTTCTAAATATTGAAGTTTTCAGTTCTTTTTCTGTTATTAATTTCCTGTTTAGTTCCATTGTGGTATGGAAACAACTTTTCTCTGATTATTTGAAATGTGTTCAACTGTATATCATAGCCTATAATGTATTCAATTTAAATAAATTTCCAATGTGAGATAAGGCAAGTATATCTGATGCTGCTATTGCAGTATTCATAAATGCAAGTTAGATCAATGATTGATGGTGCTTCTCAGGGAAATTCTATCCTTATTGATTATTTTTGCCTATTTAATGTATCAAATACTTCAAGAGAAGCGGTGAAATATTAAGCTGTGTAGTAAAGTCATTTTCTCATTGAAGTAGGCAGTCCGTCCTTGTATATTTTGTACTTTTGCTGTTAGATCCAATAGATTCATGATTATGTTTTCCTTATATAGCAAGATTGTCATCCCCGAAAATGTTTACTGTTCTAAGATGTACTTCATCTGAATTAATGAAAGTGACACAGTTTCCTTAGAGCTACTGCTGGAATATACATTTTCTACATCTCCTTATTTTTAACTTATCTATGCCTGTATATTTAATATGAGTTTCTTGTGTGCAACATATGGTAGAACTGTGTTATAAAAATAACTCTAAAATCATTTTGGTTACTAAGTAATTTTCCTTTAAGTATCAATCTTCTTGCATTTTACATATTTGAGTGACAAATTTTATATTTTGTCCCAAGTATTTATAATTTTTAGGGTCTTCTGCATTTACTCATATTTTGCTTAATACTATGCTATTTAAACTCTAAATATTTTAGGTGGTTTTTCCAGTTATCTTTCTGTGAGAAATTTTGCCTGGTCTTGGTGTTGGGAACAAAGACAGCTTTGATGTGAGCAAAATGTTCTCAAGGGACAAACACAGGAAAGATCTCAGCAAAAAGAAAGTTCTCTTTCTTCCTAACACTCTGGAAGTGCCTTTCTATGCCTAGTGTTACTCTGTATATTTTGTGTTTATCCCTGGAATTTATCTACCAGAGTATCACAATTGTAACCATACTTCTGGTTCCCATAGAAATGTTAACAAAGAAACAAACAAAAAGACATTTAAAATATTATAATTAAAATAAGTTATCAGATATATTAAAATTAGTACATGTGAAAATAGTTTATTTCTTCACTTTTCTTCATCTTCAAACATTCACACTTGACTTAGTTTTGCCTTTCAAATACTTGTCATATTCAATTTCTCTGAAGAATTTTTTTACAACTCTTGAGCAGATTTGTTTTCAATGAATTCCCTTACCTTCTATCTGCTCAAGAAAGAATGCACTTTTCCTTTAATTTTGACGACTCACTTTACCAGATTTGGAATTCACTGCTGGAACATTGATTTTCCTCTCAATGTATTATAATTTCACATCATACTATCATACACATATGGTTTAATAAGACACCTGATGCATATTTTTTAGCTTTGTTTATAGTTAAGTGAGTTTGTCTTTGTTGCTTTCAGGATTTTCTGTCTGCGTCTGGCTCCCTTCAGAGTGATGTCATAGTCATTGATACTGTTTGCTGCCTCTGTAATTTCTCTCTTTTCATCTAAGTAGCTTGTCCTTCTGTAAGTCTTTTGGATCTCTAGTATTTATCAGTAAGTTTTGGAGAATTATGTCATTTATTCTGCAACTGTTTCTGTCATTAGAAAGTATGAAACAATTTTCAAGAATTCATTGCAGGCTTTAATATTTTCATGCTTGAATTTTGCATAAAAAGTTTTCTTTCCTCAGATGTTTCAGTACAGTCCTGATTTGTTTTGCTGAATTCTTAACTTTAAATTTTAGGTTTTTTTTTTTTGGTAGTTTTTTGTCCTATGTTTAGTAGACTGGAATGTTTCAAACTAGTAGAGACCTGACTCTAAAATCTCTGACTATCTATCTGTTTGATGCATGGTCTCTCTTTTTGGTAGTTTTCCTTGAATTTTACCAAGCATAGCAGTTTGTTTGTTTATTTGTTTGTTTGGTTGGTTTGGATCTGTTGTTATTGTTGCTGTCATTGTTGTGAATGATGGATGTCACATCCCAGGTACAGAGACCCTCCTGGGAGGGTGTATGAATGATATTCTAATGTTTATCTTTGTTTTTGGCACCTGTAGCTATGCACTTCTTTATCATTCTTTTACTTCCTATATTTCTTTATCTTTAAGTTTCTTTAATACCCATTTCTTAAGCAGAATCTGAGCCTTGTAGCTCAAACAGATGCAATAAAACACACTGATTTATTTTATCAAACAGATGTAATAAAACTCTACTGCTCTGATCTTGGTTTTCTTAATGTTATGGAAGTGCTTCTAGGTTACCATGCTATCACAACACCAAACTGTACTGCCTCGGGTTCTTGATGGCTTTCTATTCTAGAGCTGTGACTCTCACTAGGTTCTTTAGGTGAGAAGATGGTCAGATGAGGAAGGACTGGGCACTTTTCTTCTCTGTAGTTGGGTTAGATTCCAGAAAAGCCTTATGTCGTACAGATGACATCATTAGCAGAGTGATTTCTAATGGTTACTTTCCCTCTTCCTTTTTGAACACTGTGGGATCAATCTTGTTTGCAAAGTCTGAGAGTAGGATGATGGAGATTCTCTCAGTAATTCACAGTGCAAATGTAAAGGACCACTGGGTGAAAAGACCTCCTCAGAATGAGCATACGCCCAACTCCAGGAGGGCAGCAAGATTGTTGCTGAAGCCTCTTCCTTTTAGACACACCTCGGTCTGTGTAAATGGGCAGGTGACCTGGGCTATGCTTATTCCAACTGTGTGCTTTCTCTTCTTACACTTTCAAGGAGAATAGTCATCTTTTTTGTTTGTTTGTTGGACTTTTCTTTTATTCTAAGGAAGGCAATCATTCATGTTTTTGTTTTGTTTCATTATTTAGCTTAGCAAACCCCCTGAATACTGCTATTACTCACTGCCTTCACATTATAAATTAGATCACATAGTTATTCTTCTGTGTCCTGTGGTCTCATGTTTCCTCCATACATCCTCCCTTTCAATATCATTCTCAGTCTCTGGCCATCTGACTTCTTTTGTAATTGGCATTTGTAAGTATTTGTAAGTAGTCATGTTTATTTCTTAAGACACAGTTTCACTCTATAGCTCAGCATCATCTAAAGCTAGCTATGTAGCCCAGGGTAGTTTTGAATCTGCAGCAATCTTTCCTTCCTCAGTTTATCCAGAACTGGAGTGGCAAGTGTTATCCCACTAACTCCAGTCTTCCTATTGTGATTCATAAAATATCACACACACACACACACACACACACACACACACACACACACACACATACACTATGAATCTAACTAATTTGTTAAAACTGTATTTCTTGAGTAGGGTGATGGCTATTATTTGTTTTCAACTTGACTACAGCTGGAATGAACTATACTCCAGAAATATAAGGCACACCTGTGAGAGATTTTTTTATTTGTTTGTTTGGTTCGAAGTAAGTGAATTCACTTCCAGTCTGGACACTTGAGGGGGTAAGACATAAAATGTTGACTTAGATTCTAAGGTGGAAAGACATCATGTCTTTTTCTAGACCTTGAGGTAGGAACACACCTTTTATTTTAGCCACACCTTTCTTCTGGAAGTCTATATAAGGAAATAGAAGAAGGGAGGTTTTGCTCTTTGCCTGTGTACCCTTGCCTTGCCTGTACATCCATTCCTTCATTGGCATTAGTGCCTACTTCTTTAGGATTCCAGCATATACTGAAGATCAGCTGAGACTGATCTGACTGAGAAAATACTGGATTCTTAGACTTTTTTGTTCATAGCCAGCAATTTTTGGATTATCTGGATTAAAGTCTATAAGTCAGTCAAAAATTCCCCTTAATATAGAGAGATAGATGCAGACTAGATAGATAGGTAGATAGATAGATAGATAGATAGATAGATAGATAGATAGACAGACAGATCGATAGATGATAGAGTACAAGTTCTGTTATTCTAGAGAATCCTGCCTAATATGGATATATCTACATAATACTCCAATTTAAAAATGTAGCATAGTTTAGGTAATTCCTTTTGATATGTGGACTTTAGTTTATACAAACTGTTTTCCTAATTTACTATAGGACATAATATAAAAAGTTAGAGAGTGCATAGTACCAAAGGCATATACTTATAGCACTTCGGAGATAGAGGCAATAGACATTTCCATTGTGAGTTTGAGGCCATCTTGGAGTATGTGAAACTTTGTATCAAAATAAAACGGTCAGGATTCTGTGGTCTTCAGGTTTTTCATATTGGCCCTTACTTGGTTACATGCATTTCAGTTTCATCCATGACTTTATATTTTATTATCTCTCTTATTTATACTTAAATTAAAATAATTTGTATGTTCACACATGTGCACATATGAATCCTGGTACACACTGAGGCAAAGTGAAGTCATTAGATGCTCTAGAGCTGAAGTTAGAGGTGGTGGTGAGCTGCCATGTAGATGATAATACCAGAACTCAGGCCGTGGCAACAGCACTAAGTACTTAACTGTTGAGCCATCCCTTAGGTCTCTCATACATCTTTTTAGTGTTGATCATATTGCATATTCAGAATTCACCACAATTTATTCCTATAGTAAGAAAAATCTTGGCTGCTTCCAAGCTATATATTCAGTTTCTCTTTATAAAACCAATAGGATTCTAAGCGATACTAATAAAAGAAAACAGTAATGAAACAAAAACTAACTAATTGAAATAGAAAAAAAAAAAAAACAAAGAAACAAAAGAAAAAGAGTCCAAAAAAAAGGTACAATAAACAGATACAGATGGAGAGAACCACTAGTTCACTCTCTGAAATCCCTTACAAATACTAAACTGGAAGCCATAATATATATAAGGACTCAGAGAGTAAATGGAAAGAAGTATATAAAAACAAAAAAATAAGATACATTTTAAAAAAAAAAAAAAA